>CAUYPK010002354.1:0-19813 GCA_963574355.1 Loris lydekkerianus
GTTTTGTAGTAGAATCCCTAGTGTTTTCCAGATATACGATCATATCATCTGCGAAGAGTGAAAGTTTGATCTCTTCTGACCCTATGTGGATACCTTTGATCACCTTTTCTTCCCTAATTGCAATGGCTAAAACTTCCATTATAATGTTAAAGAGCAATGGAGACAATGGGCAACCTTGCCTGGTTCCTGATCTAAGTGGAAATGATTTCAATTTAAATCCATTCAATATGATATTGGCTGTGGGTTTGCTATAGATGGCCTCTATTAGTTTAAGAAATGTCCCTTCTATACTAATTTTCTTATCAAGTGTTTTGATCATGAAGGGATGCTGGATATTATCAAAAGCTTTTTCTGCATTAATTGAAAGAATCATATGGTCCTTATTTTTAAGTTTGTTTATGTGTTGAATTACATTTCTAGATTTACGTATATTGAACCAGCCTTGAGACCCTGGGATAAATCCGTCTTGGTCATGGTGTATAATTTTTTTTGATGTGTTGTTGGATTCTGTTTGTTTGGATCTTATTGAGTATTTTAGCATCTATATTCATTAGTGATATTGGTCTATAATTTCTTTTCTTGTTGGGTCTTTCCCTGATTTGGGGATCAAGGTGGTGTTTGCTTCATAGAATGTGTTGGGTAATATTCCTTCTATCTATATTTTGGAAGAGGTTTAGTAGTATAGGTTCTAGTTCTTCTTCAAATGTTTGTTAGAATTCTAACGTGAAGCCAACTGGTCCTGGGCTTTTCTTTTTAAGGAGATTTGTATAGTCGATGCTATTTCAGAACTTGATATAGGCCTGTTCAATATTTCCACTTTGTTCTGGCTAAGTCTTGGTAGGTGGCGTGCTTCCAGGTATTGGTCGATTTCTTTCAGATTTTCATATTTGTGAGAGTGGAGTTTCTGGTAGTATTTGTTAACGATTTTTTGAATTTCTGAAGGGTCTGTTGTTATTTCATCATTACCATTTCTGATTGATGAAATTAGAGATTTTACTCTTTTTTTCCTGGTTAGGTTGGCCAAGGGTTTATCTATTTTGTTGATCTTTTCCAAAACCAACTTTTGGATTTATTGATCTGTTGTATAATTCTTTTGTTTTCAATTTCATTTAATTCTGCACTGATTTTGGTTATTTCTTTTCTTCTGCTGAGTTTGGGGTTGGAGTGTTCTTCTTTCTCCAGTTGCTTGAGATGTTCCATTAGGTTGTTAACTTCCTCTCTTTCCGTTTTCTTGAGGAAGGCTTACAGTGCTATAAATTTCCCTCTTAGGACTGCCTTTGCAGTATCCCAGAGGTTCTTTTAATTCGTGTCTTGATTGTTGTTTTGTTCCAAAAATTTGGTGATTTCCTTCTTAATCTCATCTATAACCCATGTGTCCTTCAGCATAAGGTTGTTTAGCTTCCATGTTTTTGTATGGGTATGCAGGTTCCTGTTGTTATTGAGTTCGACTTTTATTCCATGATGGTCTGAGAAGATGCAAGGAATAATTTTTATTTTTTTAAATTTGCTGAGGTTAGATTTGTGGCCTAGGATGTGGTCGATTTTGGAGTATGTTCTGTGGGCTGATGAGAAGAATGTGTATTCAGTTTTGTTGGGATGAAATGGTCTGTAGATGTTTGTTATGTCCAGATGTTCAATGGTTGAATTTAATTCTAAAATTTCTTTGCTTAGCTACTTTTTGGAGGATCTATCCAGGACTGCCAAATGGGTGTTAAAGTCTCCAACTACTATGGAAGTGGAGGAAATCGAGTTGCTCATGTCTGTTAGAGTTTCTCTTATAAATTGAAGTGCGTTGTGTTTGGGTGCATAAATATTAATAATTGAGATCTCATCATATTTAACAAATATGAAGTGTCCATTCTTATCCTTAATTATTTTGGTTGGTTTAGAGCCTATTGCGTCTGTGAACAGGATTGCAACACCTGCTTTTTTCTGCTTTCCATTTGCCTGGAATATAGATGACCATCCCTTCACCTTGAGTGTATATTTGTCTTTTAATGTAAGATGTGATTCTTGGATGCAGCAGATATCTGGCTTGAGTTTTCCTATCCAGTCAGCCAACCTGTGCCTCTTTAGAGGATCATTTAAACCATTCACATTAATTGAGATTATTGATAAGCCTTTTGATAGTCCAGTGGACATTTTTAATCCTTTTGCAACTGTGGAAGTTGGAATTTGATCAAAAATTTTTTGGGTGGGTTTACTTTTGTGGTGGAGGATTACGCTGGTCTTTATGGAGGATAGGTCTAAAAATATGGAGAGCTGGTTTAGTTGTGGCAAATTTCTTCAATATGTGAATGTCATTGAAGTATTTAATTTCTCCGTCATCGATGAAGCTCAGTTTAGCTGCGTACAGGATCCTGGGTTGAAAGTTATTTTGTTTTAGGAGATTAAAAGTCGATGACCTTCCTCTTCTAGCTTGAAAGGTTTCAGCAGAGAGATCTACAGTTATTCTAATATTCTTCCCTTTGTAGGTAATATAATAGTGTTCTTTCGTCTGGCAGCTTTCAGAATTTTCTCCTTCATATTAACTTTAGTGAAATTGATTATGTTGTGTCTGGGGGATGTCTTATTCGGGTTGAGTCATGCTGGAGTTCTGAAACTGTCTGCTATCTGAATTTCGGAATCCCTTGGCATGTCTGGAAAGTTCTCCTTCATAATCTCATGGAGAAGAGACTCTGTGCCTTGTGAAGCCACTTCATCACTTTCGGGGATCTGTATAATTCGAATATTGGTTTTCTTCGAATTATCCCAGAGCTCTCTGAGAGCGTGGTCTGTTTTTGCTCTCCATTTCTCTTTTTCTTTCAGCGTTTGGGAGCGTTCGAAAGCTTTGTCTTCCATGTCAGAAATTCTTTCTTCTGCTTGTTCCATTCTGTTACTGAGGGATTCTACTGTGTTTCTTAGATCTTTGAGGGAGGCAACTTCTTGTCTCAATGTGTCAAAATCTTTGGTCATTTGCTCTTTGAATCCATTGAATTCTTGAGATAACTTTTGGAATTCTAATTCGATCTTATATGCTGTCCAGATCCTGAATTCAATTTCTGACATCTCAGCTATTTGTTTGTGCATCGGGTCTTCTGCTATTTCTGCCCCATTGATCCTTGGGGGAGTTGATCTACTCTGATTATTCACATTTCCAGAGTTTTTCTGTTGATTTCGCCTCATGATTGTTTTTCACCGTTGCCTCTTGCCGTCCTCAGAGTTGGGGAGGTGTCTCTCCAAGATTGGACCCCAGCGGGATCACTGTATTGTTGCTGGATCTTTGTAGGTAGTGACCCTGTGTAGTTCCTCTAGGGCTGCTCTAGCTAGGGAGTTCTGGTTGTGGAAGCAGCTCCAGTGTGTGACACACCCGGATCTAGCAACAGGGCTGGGGGTGGTGTGCATGGTTCTCGGAGTGCCTGGCACCCAGTGACTTTGGCACAGAGAACCCATGGCTCCAGCAGTCTCTGGCCAGGAGACGGGCTCTGCGCAGAGACAGGGAGAGCTCCAGAGGGCATGCAGCTACCAGAGTCCCTGGCCAGATGAACGGGCTATTGTGGAAGCTGCAAGGACACAGGCGGGAGGATGCAGGGTTGCGTGGCTCCCACAATTCCTAGTCAGGGAATGCGGAGGCCCTGTGGGTGCAGGTCACGGGTCGGGGGTCGGTGCACACCTCTTATGGAGTTCTGGGCAGCGCCCAGCCCAGGAGTTTGAGGTTGCTATGAGCTGTGACGTCACGGCACTCTACCCAGGGCAACAGCCCAAGGCTCCAGTGTGCCAAAACCGTCTCACTCTTCCCCTAAGGATTAAGGCTATAAGGCAGCTCCGCTCCCACCTTTAGGCTGCTCAGTGACTTGGTTACTTTGTCCTGCCCGATCCTTGCTCTGGGACCCTGAGGGCGGTGCTTGCCGGGGCAGTTCTTTCCCAATGGCTTCCTGCGCCCAGCTCAGTGGCTCAGTCTGGGGCCCCAGACAATGCCCAAAGTTCTTCACACTCCTTCTCAAGCTCTCCCCAAGGCAGTTCAACTGAGTGCCAAGTCCAAGAACACCAAAACAGTTCACAGGTAAGGCCCTTCCGGTTTGCAGTCTCACTGCTGCTTGTACTCACGGTTGCTGGGGTGATTAGGTCGATGGAACACACGCAACCACTTGCAGTTCTCCACTGTTTTTTTCCTCCTCTTGGGGTCCAGAAGTCCCTTGCTGGCTTCTTGTATCTTCAAAGGGATGATTAAAGGCAGATCCCATCGGCCAGAGATGCCTGGAGTCCTGTCTCCCCAGACTCGCCATGCCCAGTTGCAGGGAATCTGTTACTTGGCCTCCACATCTTGATGGTTGTAAATTGAGCCTCAATAAACAATTTAGTGCAAATGCCCTTATGATAAAGTGATTTTCTTCTCCTGGGTAGATGCCCAGTAATGGAAAACGGGATCAAACAGGAGGTCCTATTTGAGTTCTTGGGGATTCTTCTCCATACTTCTTTACAAAGAGATTTTATTAGTTTGCAGTGTCACCAACAGTGTAAAAGTGTTCCCTTTTCTCCACATCCACACTCTCACTCACACTATTTCTGTACTTCCCTTTCATTTTCTTAGTACACATTGCCTGCCAGCGTTGTGGAACAGAGCTTTCTGAACCACACCTTATTTTCTGGACTGCCCAATTTGTGATTGTTCTTTGCTTAACTAACACAATTAAGTTTAATTCATCTAAAGTTTGTCTTTTAATAACTCAAATTTACCTTTAACCTGCTACAGTCAAGCTTCAGCCACCTTCCCTGTACTAGAGATCTCATTCAATCTCTAGTAGAGATTGGCTACTTCTGAGTAACTTCCATCTCTAAAGAGATGGCTACTTCTGACATATCCATCTGAAACGGCATAGTCTTTATTTTGCCAGATTCTGGCCTACCCTGGTTTGAGGTGGAGTCACTCCTAAAGCTCTTCTGACTCTCTCACATCCTCTCAAGCTGCTCCTCTGTTTCTTCGGAGGACTCCTGGTCTGGTGTTTCCAGGTTTCCATTCTCAGCCCTTTCTGCTCACTCTGCATGCCCTCTGTCTACTCTGGCCATTTTGATTACCACTTATATTTTAGTTTAGGACTTTTAATGTCTGTGTCTGTGCCTAATACTTGTGTATAGGTATCCTCAACTTACAATGGGGCTAAGTCCTGATAAACCCATCATAAATGGAAAATATTATCTATTGAAAATGCATTTAATACCCGCAATGAACCCAGTAAAGTTGAACATTTGTAAGGCAAACCTTCGTGAATAATGGACCATATAGAATTGCCTAATGGACTGTTATCCTGGATGTCCCAGCCCTGGTACCTCAAACCTAAGAGTATCGTTTCTTCCTAAACCTGTTCTTGGTGCACTGTTTATCTCAGTAATGGTAAATTATCATTCAACTAACAAATAAAATGCCATAACATTTGATTTTATGTCGTAAACAGAAATATTATAATTCTGAAAGGAAAATACTGTAATGATGACCAAATTAACTAATATAAGGAACACTTTTCAATAAAGGTAAATTAAAACTTGACAAAATACAGAGAGTGCAAAAAAGTATAAACATTTTAAGAAAGGAAAAAACTGTATTAAAATTGTAATATTCAATATAGACCAATAATGTTTATAATATTGTATATCTCTTATAATTGCAGAAGTCAACTATGACTCAAGTATTATAATTTTAATACAGTTTTTTTTCCTTTTTAAAATGGTGTACATTTTTTTTTGGCACCTTCTGTATTTTCTAGCCACTTCCTTGACAGACACTTCCAGCATTCACAGTCTAACACCTTGTTAGGCTTTTCCTTTCATCTGGCCTTGCTCTACAGAAGGTGCTTCCTTCCTTGTTTCATTCAGGAAACATTCACTATCTGCCTTGGAGTCACCTGTAGACACTCTTGGGAATAAATGTATTTGTTGCTTCTGACTACAACTTGAGTGAACTTAATTCTATATATCAGGTTAATCATTTTATTTAATCATTTCTAATTGTTAGTAGTTTGTATTACAAAACACTTCAATAATTTTTATTATTTCAGAGTGGGGGTTTTATGTTAGCTTAGCTGAGCATTCTACATTCACCAATACCTGGCAGCCTGGGTTTTGGAGGAGCAACAGTGTTTCTCTTGGTTTGGTTTTCTTCTCCATGTAGAACGGCCTTTCTGAAGGCACAGAAAGATGGGCATATCCCCAACTGATGCTCTTTCCTTTGTATGTGGGATGAGGTTGATAAGGGAAGTGGGGGGTTAGAGGAAAAGAGTGAAAGACAATCTAAAGGACCAGAGCTCACTGGACACAGGGACCACTGACATGGACGCACAGGCTCCAGAAGTGACCGGGAGAACATGAGACTTCAGGTGTTAATGATGCATCTGCTTCCTCTCTTGATGAAAAAGACAGATGTTCACAGCACAGTCACAACCTAGACTAACCCCAACTCTGTCAACTCATAGTATGTAGAGAAACAACGCCAATTTTGTGGGCTTTGAAGAGAAATTAAAACCATTGGCATTTGACCTGTGTTTTTTATTATGGCCATCTAGTAGGTGTAAAGTGTTATCTCTTACTTTTATTCATAATTATTATGAGTACATAATAGTTGTATATCTGTGTAGTGTGTATTAAGTCAACTGAAGTGTCTGCCACTTCAGGCATTTAGCATGATAGCCTGTAGCAGGCCTCCTGCTTAGAGGAGGGCCTCCTGTCCTCTAGTCCATAGGCTTTGTACCTGTATTGTTTTCTTGGATTCTCTTCCTTGGAGTTACAGCTTATGGAACTTCTTTCTTGGCTCAGCTCCCTGGGGACCTTTGACTTCATAGAGTCCAATTCCGTCCAGTTTTTCTCCCTCTGGTCAGGAGCCTCTGCCCAGGGTTGCTACCAGTCCTCATTATCTGTTCTTTATTCTTGAGTGAACTTTGGTACGTTATGACTTCTAAGGAATTTTGTTCATTTTATCTAACTTGCTAGTTGTATTGGCACAAAGTTTTTCATAACATTCCCTTGTTCTCCTTTTAATATCTATGAAATCTGTAATAATGTCAACAACTCTTTCATTCCTTATATTGGTACTTTGTGTCTTTTCTCTTTTTTTATTTTTCAAATGGTCATTTATCAGTTTTACTGTTCTTTGTGTAGAACCAGTTTTTGTTTTCTTCATCTATTTTCTTTTCTTGTTTTTTTTTTTATTTATTTATTTCCTTTATGTTATTTCCTCTCTTCACATTTTATTTACTCTTCTTTTTCTAGTTTCTTACATAAGAAACAGAGACTTCCATCTTTGAAACTTTTCTTCTTTTCTAATACAGGGATTTAGTGCTATATAAATCTCTCTCCAAATACTACTTTAGTGGCATAGCACATATCTTGATATGCCATCTTCATTTTCATTAAATTCAAAGTACTTTCTCATTTTCCTTTTTACTCATAGTATATTTAGTAGTGTTTTATTTAATTTCCAAATATGTGAAGATTTTCCAGACATTATTATTTCTTTCTAATTTAATTCCAGGATGATCAGAAAACACAGCTTGTATAATTGAATTCCTTTATGTTTATTGAAGCTTATTTCATGATCCAAAATATGCTCTACCAAAAACAAAATAAGTAAATTAATAAGAAAATGTGCTCTATCTTGATAAGTATTGCTTGCGTACCTCAAAAGATTGTCGAAAAGAAAGAAAGGGGAGGGAAGAGATGGGAAGGGAGTCTATTTGAGGATCACTGGGTTATGTTCTATAAACGTCAATCAGGTCAAATTGGTGATAATATTTTTCAAATCTTCTCTATCCTCATTGGTTTTATGTCTTTTTAGTCTGTCAGTTATTAATGAATGTTGCATGATACCCCAGTGGCACTAGTCTATCAGCTAGTAAGTGTGTTGGAGTCTTTGATTATAGTTATGATATTGTTTCTCCTTGCAGTTATCCCAATCTTTGTTTTATGTAATTTGATGCTGTGTTAGTAGATGCATGAACTGTTAGGATTTTTAAGTTGTGTAGATAAACTGATTCTTTGTTGTTATGAAATGACTTTCTTTATTCTAGTGATATTCTTGGTTCTGAAGTCTACATTGTCTTTTATTAATATAGCAGCCTTTTTAATTGGCCTTATCCTGCTCTGTTTTTAACATTATGACAGCTTTACTGAGATATAATTACTTACTTACCATCCAGTTTACCCATTTACCTCTATAACTCAATGATTGAGTGGTTTTTAGTGTATATACAGAATTATTTAATCATCTTCAATTTTAGAACATTTTTATTACCCCTAATAAAGCCTCTACTTAACAGTCAGCCCTCCATTTCCTCCTAACACCCTCAGCCCTGAGCAACTGCTGACTTACTTTCTGTCACTATAGACATTTTATATAAATGGAATCATGTAATATGTGGTCCTTTGTGATTGGCTGCTATCATTTAGCATGTTTTTAAAGATTCCACCATGAATATAATACATTTCTTTTCATTGCCAATGTAGTAAAATAATACTACTTTATATAGATATACCATATTTTGGTTATCCATTCGATAGTTTGTATTTGGATGAATTCTACCTTTTGACCCCTGTAAATAATGCAGCTATAGACATTTACCCACATGAGTTTTGTGTAGACGTATGTTTTCATTTTTCTTGGGATATATCTACCAGCCCAATTCCCTGTCAAAAGATACCTCGTTTGAAAGTTTTGAGTAGCTTCCAGGCTGTTTTGCAAAGTTGCCGTATCATTTTACATGCCTCCCAGCAATGTATGAGGTTCTAATTTCTCCACTTTCTCTCCAACATTAGTTATTATCTATCTTTTTTATTATAGCCATCCTACTGGTGTAAAGTAGTGTGATTTTAATGTGGACTTCTCTAATGGCTAATTTTGTTGAACATATTTTCGTGTGCATTTTGGCCATTTGAATATCTTCCTTGAGAAAATATCTGTTCATATCCTTGATTCACTTTTAAAATGGAGTTATCTTGTTGAGTTTTGAGAGTTTTTCTATATGTATAATCTAGATACAAGTCTTTTATCAACTGTATGACTTCCGTTCTCCCCTTCTGTGGGTTGTTTTTGGGTTGTCTTTTCAGTTTCCTCATTGTGATTTCTCTCTTATCGTCCCTTTTACCTCTTCCTTATTTGTGTCTTTATATTTAAGGTAGATTTTTGTAGATAGTCTATAGTTGAATCATAGTATTTTAGTTCAATCTGACAGTGTGTGCCTTTTAATTTTTATACATCAGGTTGATATGAATGTGGTTAAAATCTATCATCTTATTTGTTTTCTTTTTCTGCTTTTATATAAATTAGTTGGATTTTTTTATGATTCTGTTTCATCTTTTTGGTTGACTTATTTTAACTTTTAATTTAGTGAATTCTTTACGGTTTATACAGCTTCACCTTATGTCAGTCCATCCTCAAGCAATATTATATCACTTCACATGTACTTTAAGAACTTTAGGAAAATGTATTTCCTTTTCTCCTGCTCTTGGTACAGGAGATTTTTTTATCACACTGCTACCTTATTAATACCATACCTTTTTTTGGGGGGGGAGGGGTTATTTGTTTAAAATAATGAATTCTCTCTAAAGAAATTTAAATAATAAGAAAAACTCTTTTGTATTTACCTGCACATTTGACATTTGTTAATGCCTTTTATTGTTTGTATAATTGTAGATTGTCATCTGGTGTCATTTTTCATTTGCCTGATGGACTTTCTTTACCATTTCTTATAGTGTCATAAATAAAAGTATAGACATAAGTTGACATATTAAAAACTTTTTAGTGGTCAGTGCCTGTGGCTCAAAGGAGTAGAGCGCTGGTCCCACATGCCGGAGGTGGTGGGTTCAAACCCAGCCCTGGCCAAAAACTGCAATAAATAAATAAATAAATAAATAAATAAATAAATAAATAAAATGGAGATAATTTAAAAAAAAAAAACTTTTTAGTGAAGGATACTATAAATAAAATTTATGAAATAAAAGGCTGGGAAGAAATGAGAGAATTAGATCATTTTTGAGCTATTCAACCAGTAATATAAAGAAGTAATATTGACAAGATATGAAAAACACACTCATACACCATTGGAAATACAGGTTGGTACATTTCTAGAGGGCCATTTAGCTTTATCTGTCAATATTTAAAATATTCATGTTCTTTGACCAAAAGACTATCATCTGGAAATCTTTGTACAAGTTTCCAAAGAAATGTAACTCTGTGTGTGCGCACGCGTGTGTATAATGGAGAACAGTTGGCAACCGTGGCACAGTGTTAAGGTGAAAGATGGCTCAGCCATATCAGGGAATAGCCATTGGAAAGAATGACACTGTGTAGGCCCAGGCAGTGGTGAGGGCTGATTAATAGGATGCTGACATAGTGTATGCTATATTATATAGTGCAAATAAAACAGGTGCATAAAATTATCTGTAGCAGCACCCAATCGAATTTTTTAAGGATATATGTAAATACTTGTATAGGCTTAGACTGTTCAGAGAGGTGCACACCAAGTTACCAGGAATTATCCTAGACAGGAAGGATTATGACTTTTTTCATGTTTCTATTAATTTATAACTTTTGTAATCATTTTTGTAAAAGAACACATAGAGAAACTGACTCAAAAGAAGCAAGACCATTTCTTCCCATGGGGTTCCAAACCAAATGAATCTTTCCTGGGCTTAAATAGAATTTTATTTCTGAAGGTAAGATGCTGAGTTCTACCCTAAGAGCTCAGTAGAATTTAAAGAAACTGAACTTTTTTTGCATCTTGAGTTCCACAATACAAGAGCAGAGAAGCTAGTGAACTCCATTATAATCTTTACAAATTAGTATTAAAAATTAGAAATGACATTTTAAATTAAAGGTTTTTTGTTGTAGGTTGTTGCTATATATTTGAAATTGTGACTAGAGTTATAATAATGAAAACTAGGCAGTAGCTTTGAATAGGGAAATAGGTGCCCACATGCTTACTCAGGTTGACCAATATTGCAGAAAGACCTTTACCACACATTCTCATGTTTTCTAATCTAACAACAAAATAGTGTGCTGCATCTCAGTGAAATATCTAGTAAAAATGTTTAGCTAAAAAAGTAGGACAGGTAAGTTACCTGGAAAAACGTTACAAAAGAGAATTTAAAAATTAAGTTTAAACAGGAGACAAAGAAGTCATTTATTCTTCCTCGTGGGAGCTACTGTTAGATGTTAGGTCTTGAGCAAAGTCACCTTAAAGTTCTCCAAGTAAATGTTATAATCTGAGAGATTTGTTTCATTTGCAAAAGGATTGGTCTGAAAAACTATTTCTTTTGGGATTTTTTTAATCTAGAAAAAGAATTTAAGGCCAATCAAATATTTTGTGTGTATATATATATTGAATTTTTTTGTGCTTGGATTTCTATGTTACACTTAGAAATTTTCCTTTCTTATAATTGAGGCTTTTTTTATCTTTTCCAAATCATCCAGACCCAAAGTAATATTTTTACATAAAAAAAATCTGTCTTTACAGATTTATTTAAAAGAATTACTAGAGGCTCAGCACCTGTAGCTCAGTGGGTAGGGTGCCGGTCATATATACTGGGGCTGGCGGGTTTGAGCCGAGCCCATCCAGGGCCTGCTAAAAACAATGACAACTACAACAACAACAACAAAAATAGCTGGGCATTGTGGTGGACGCCTATAGTCCCAGCTACTTGGGAGGTAGAGGCAAGAGAATTGCTTGAGCCTAAGAGTTTGAGGTTGCTGTGAGTTGGATGCCACCACACTCTACCGAGGGCAACATAGTGTGACTCTGTCTCCAAAAAAAAGAATTACTAGAGATAAAATTGAGCAATAATAGAATTTAAGCCCTCTAGTCTATTATTTTGCTTAGAGGGAGGTGAAGGAATATTTAAATACATTAGGAAAATACCTATGTGTGTACCTTACATACATGTAAAGTTACACTTTACAGATGTTCAGTCTGTATCTAAGTAAATATTTTTACATGGCATTGTGTTGCACTTCTTAACAAGATGACAATATAAACACATTCACTAACCAGATGCCAGGAATTGCTCTGAGTATTTTCTATTTAGTATTTCACACCATCTTAACAAGTCTATAAGTATACTTCTTCCACAGTTTACAAATGAGGATCTGAGAGGTTCAGTAAGTCACTCAGCTGATCTGGCTCCAGAATCCAAGCTCATAACCACACTTTGCCTGTAAGTGGGATTCAAGAGGGAGAACTTTGTGGCTATGCAGGGCTGTATCTGTTAGGTGAGAGGTGTGGTATCTACCACCTATCATGGCAGCTGGAATTTAGTCTTTGTAGGTTCACTGCTTCAGGCTTACAAGTCTTAAGAATACCCAGAGTTTCTCATTAAATGCGCATGTTCTTGAATGGAATGTGAATGGATAATGACAGTGTCCAGGAGCACAGTGGCGCAGCACAACCTCAGTAACTGGAACAGCAGAGGAAGGAGGGTGGACTTGCAAAGGCAGCAGCTGACTAGCTGACAAAAATCAGAGGACTTCTGCTGAAGATCAAAACAAGGATAACCAGCAGGGGTTTTCCATAAGTTGTGGGGACTTCATCATATACTTTCACTGTGTGCCATCTACCATCTCCTTTGATGCCAGGAAGTACAAGGCAGCTGGCACTCACTGCATCGATGTGTTTGCTAACTACTTACCTTTCCTTTGTCACACAGCAGTCAGCAGGCATTCTTGCTGGAGAATGTCCCTTGCAACAACGCGAGCTGTGAGGAAGCACACCGCATGTTTAAAGTCTACTGGGAGCTGGCGGGCCTAAACCAGATCAAGGATGCTGTGGCTGCCACCTTCTTTGACATCTACGAAGATGTGAGTTCAGAGCTGTGCTGTGTGCTTGGAGTCCGACCACCATCTACCTCGTCTCACTTTAGCTTCATCCCGTTTGCCCAGAAAATGTAGGCAACATAATGAAAGCAAATGAGTTGATAAAGGAAAGCCCCTTTTAATATCAAATGGCAGAGACACAAATTTATTGACATCACTGGCTGATCAGTATAGTCAAATAAGAAAGCTCCCTTATCTCATTTTTTGCTTATTTGGATTGGACCACTGAAGAACCTTGCTCTGAGTCTGGCAAATCTGCATGTTCAGCAGTAAACAGCACTGCCAATAGGTGACAGACCCTGAATCTGGGCAAGATCACAAAAGGATGCGTCCAGTCCTCATGTTATCTCCGTCCACTGGAAGTAGCACCTGCTTGCACACGTTCTTGCCACTCTGTCCTTGGCTGCTCAATGACATTGTGAAAGGTTTTCAGGGCTCTGATTTCCCCTTTTCTAAAGTGAAAAGCCAGTTTTCCACTCAAAAAATAAAAAATAAAAAACTATGTTAAATTAATGTCACAATAAATCTTTGTAAGATAATTTATTTTAAAAAGTGTCTCCATTTACCTTGTTTGTGGTTTCACTTTGTTTTGTTTTTTATAAGAGGCTTATTCTCAGTTATATGAATTATTCAAGTCCTTTTCCCCTGTATTGCTCTTGCTATCAAATCTCATGTTATTTCAGTTTTCAATGGTATTCCAAGCATAAAGGTAATTGGCAGAAATATGACAAGGAGAAAAATCAAGAGAATTGACTATCAGTTTTTAATTTCTGTATATGAAAACATCATAAAAGAACTAAAAATTTGTTTTTAAATCTAGGAAATAGGATCGGTCACCATAGCTCCATGGTTAGGGCACTGGCCACATACATCTGGGCTGGTGAGTTCAAACCTGGCCCAGGCATGCTAAACAACAATGACAACAACAACAACAAAATATCCAGGCATTGTGGTGGGCACCTGTAGTCCCAGCTACTTGGGAGGTAGAGGCAAGAGAATTGCTTGAGCCCAAGAGTTTGAGGTTGCTGTGAGCTGTGATGTCATGGCACTCTACCAAGGGCGACAAAATGAGACTCTGTCTCAAAAAACAAAAGAATCTGGGAAATAAATTTACTGGGAATGACTCTGAAATTAATATCTTTTTATGGTTCATACCACCTGATGAGTCACAAAAAATTCTCTGGAAAAATAGAAGATAGTGAATTTACAGGAAAGACCTAAGTTGCTAACATGTGAAAAATATATGATACATAATCAACCTCACAAGGAGTCAGAAGAATATCAATTTAAATCAGCAAACCTTTTTTTCTTCAATAAAATGAACAGAGCTTCCTTCTGCCTTTTATAGAAAAAAGAAATCTAATATGCAGTAGTTACAAGAGCCTATGGAAAAACACCCTCCCTGAAAGATGGGAAGGATCTGGTAGTCTATGTCATGAGCACATGTGGGTGGAAGAAGACACACCAAAATGCTAGCGTTATCTCTAGAGACCAAAATTAGAGTTTTTTCATTTTATTTGTATTTTATTATTCAATGTTGTATGCACAAACTGCGCTTTTTTTTTTTTTTTTTTTTTTTAGAAAGATTCTTACTTTGTGAACCTCGGTAGATTGCTGTGGCGTCATAGTTCACAGCAACCTCAATCTCTTGGGCTCAAGCGAGTCTCTTGCCTCAGCGTACCGAGTAGCTGGGACCACAGGCGTCCGCCACAATGCCCAGCTATTTTTAAAGACGGGGTCTGGCACTAGTTCAGGCTGGTCTCGTACCTATGAGCTCAGGCAGTCCACCCACCTCTGCCTCCCAGAGTGCTGGGATTACAGGTGTGAGCCACCACACCCAGCCCTGTAAACATTTTTAATAGTAATTTTGTTTTAAATAGGTGGAATAAATAAGGCTTACAACTACATGATAAACATGCTGTGGGTTTTAATGGTCTAGCAGTTCACTCATACCACTTTCGTTTTTGTTTTTCCAGGGCATCTTGGACATTGTAGTACTAAGCAAAGGGCACTCCAAGAGTGATTATGTTATCCATACATTAAAAAATAACTTTGAAGCAGATGCTTATTTTGTTAAAGTCATTGGTGAGTATTTTAAGTATCAACAGTCTTGTTTTCTCTGTTTCTCTGTCTCCTTCGTGGGCACACTCCCACGTGATGCACGTACAGCCTTCAGATCAGGAAATCAACATTCCTTAGACCTCATTCCTACTTCATCAGTTGTCCAAACTGTGACTCTTTTCTTTCTGGTCCAGAATTCTGTCCAGAAATATCTGTTGCACTTAATTTTCCCATCTTTTCAGACCTCTTCCATTGAAATTTTTGTTTAATTCTGTTTTTTATGTGCTAATCGGTTTTAAAGAATCTATCTTTACTTCTGTGAGGTAACCCTGTTTTCTG
Organism: Loris lydekkerianus; assembly: GCA_963574355.1. Taxonomy (NCBI): domain Eukaryota; kingdom Metazoa; phylum Chordata; class Mammalia; order Primates; family Lorisidae; genus Loris; species Loris lydekkerianus. The sequence goes on from CAUYPK010002354.1 coordinate 15,233, forward strand.
ATTACCCGACTCAGGTCATGAATTCTTTGCAGAAATTCCTCTGCAAGAAATTTCAGAACCGATGCTGCTTCTCATTGTACTGTATCAGGGAGCACACAATCTTGACCTGTCCCAGCACCTTGATGTTAACCTTGCTCACCTGGTCATGTTGATGATTACTGGGGTTTTCCACCTTAAATTCACTATTTATTCCTTTGTAATTGATTAGATTTTGTGGGGATTAAGAATCCATTGACAACTCCTGCCTGAATATCTGTCACGTACAGGCCCAAGAGAGGGAGAATTGACCTGAGTAGAAAGCTGGGAAATGAAGAAGAAGGACACACATGAGAACAGAACACAAAGGAGATGAGAGATGGGACAGTGTTGGGAGGACTGACGCAGCTGATGGCTGCAGCCAGCACCTGAACTGTCCAAACAGCTTTATTTGTACAACAATGTCTCAACAAGGTTGCATAAATCTTAACACATGGGGTAGAGATCATCCTTTAAGAGGAAAAACTGTGCTTGCCGATAACAAGTATGCATGGGCTACGTGACTTCTGGCAGGTGGAAAGAATGTTGTTAAAGGAGAAGCAGCTGGTGGTTGTTCCCTGAGCTTGACTCCAGGCTGTGGGGGCCCTGCCCCCCCCCCCCCATAGCCTGCTCCCCACATTTGTCAAACAGAGATTTTCTATTCCCATCATCACGTCTACATTTACAACTTGGCATTCAACTATTTATCATGTAGCTCCCTTACCCTGAGCCTGGAATCAGACTTTTCTCCCAGGAGCCGGGTTCCTTCTGTAAGAGAGCAGTATGTGAAGACCCAGTTCTGAATGCTCGGTATGTTTGTTGCTAGTGGGTTGTCATTTCCCAGGTTCTCTTCATGCCCAAAGCTATAAAAATACAGGTATGTCTTCACACACAAATATTATTCATGTGTAACTATTTTTACATCTATTTATAAACACTTTAAATGCAATAATTCCACTTCTAATCCATCATAGCACTTCAGAGTTCTTTCTCATTTTTCCCACATTTGTAGATCTTCTCTGGCAGTAAGAAACTTGGCTTCCATTATCCTCATTATGTTACTTATTTATTCACTACAACTAACTCCCAGCTGTGCCAACTGTCTCTTCTACCCAATACCCACTTTCGTCATAAAGACCCTATACATGTTTTGTTATGTCTTTGCCTATTTTATTTTCTTTGGAATGTTTGTAAATATTACTGTGTTTTTAAGTTTTGTTTCCACATGTTTTCCTCAGAGTGTCTGTCTGGTGACCTTGGGTCACTAGGATGTTCCTCCTTAGTAAAATACAGCACATATTTAGTCTCCATTTATTTTAGTGTAACATAATCTCCTGGCCTTCCTCCATTTCTTCATATAGAAATGAAATTGACTTTTATGTATTGATCTGACATATTGTGACCTTGCTCAACCAACTAATTGGTCCTAGGACTTTTTTTTGTAGATTCCTTTGAATTTTCTACATAGATAAACATGTCATCTACAAAGGGGAATAATTTTCTCCTTTTTAAAGCTATTTGCCTTTGATTTCCTTTTCTTGTGCTTGTTAGAATTTTCATTACTATGTTGAGTAAGAGTGATAGCCACTCTTAGTAACAAACATTGTTGCCATGTTTCCAATCTTAAGGTGAGAACATTCCATCTTTCACCATTAAGCATGCTATTAGCTATAGGGTTTTTTTGGTAAACGCTCTGTATCATATTAAGAAGTTCCCACTATTTCTAGTTTGCTGAGGTTTTATAATGAATTGGTGTGATTAGTGAAAGGTGACTTTTTTTGTGTTACTACTACAGCCAGCACCATGATAGCTATGTCAATACATTCATCAATGGCATATGTACTTTGTAGAAATTTATTGAAATGAGCATAAATAGTTGAACACAGAAAAGCAACAGAATAATGAATGAGTGTTGATTAATTCTGAGGAAATTGACAAAATACATGTCCTTCCTCCCTGCATAGCAAATGCACTTTTATTTCAACTTAGTAGCACCCACTGTTGACTGGCCTTTGAGATCTACGCTCCACAAAATACTGATACATAAGTCTAACCATCTTTATGCTTTTATCATCCACTTCATCATCTCCTCTTCTTTGCCATTTTCAAGGAGGTATTACTTGGCTGTTTTATAGTTAAAAAGATTAAAGTGTACTATTCATTTGGTAGGCGACTAACTTATGTAGTTTGAAGTGTATTTTCCTATCTCAGTGGTTTTTCTTAAGCTTCAAACCTCTACAAGATATATGACAATGCTTAAAACTTTTGCTAGCCCTAACTGTATATGTAATTAGAATAACCAAATTCAGTTAAATTTTTGAGGATGAATTATTAAATCCAGGATAGCAGCCATTTGACTGATGCAGATTTTGGTCCGAAGGGAGACTCAGCAGACATCGTCATCTCAGAGTGTCTGTCCGGTGACCTTGGGTCACTAGGATGATCCTCCTTAGTAAAATACAGCACACGTTTAGTCTCCATTATCTTAGTGTAACATAATCTCCTGGCCTTCCTCTATCCACTCCAGAACATTTGAGAAGTATTTGTGTCATTTACAGTAGCGTCTCTCTTTCCTAGTATCCTGTGATAGGAAAAGCAACCTAAAGGTAATATCTGTCTTACTTGTCTTTAACCAAAACCTAATGCTGGAGACCTGGGGGCATTTGGGAAATACATGCCGAAAGAACAGTCCGCTCTCTTTCAAGACAAGGATTGGCTACTTTGATTTAAGAATATTCCCTTTTCCTCCAGTATTAAGGGAATGCTCAGTGTCCCAACCCCATCTTGTATATCTAAGAAGGATTCCCCTAAAAATGTGAAGCTCCCAGATTAAGTTTATTTTCTCATATCAGAGATACAGCTGGTCAATAGAGTTCACAGTGTCCCAGGGCATGAGTTACCCTTTCCCAGTTTAACTTCTTAAGTGTACCCATCTCTCTTAGATTCCCTATGACTAGAAACTCTTAACACATGTGATGTACCAGGCTTACACCAAAAATGAACAGAAAGACTGACACAATCAGCAATAGGAGATTTCTCTCTCGTCACCTGAATGAGATGCTATAAAAATAACTCTTGCTTCAACCTAGAATAAATACTGCAGGCTATACCCAACCTGATCACTATATATGATATGTGTTGAAACATCACTTTGTATCCCATGAATATCAAGACATTACTGTGTACCATATGAATATGTATAGTTATTACTTGTCAATCAAAAAAAGTTTAAAAATGTAAATGCAAAACATATATATTAAATTTAAATTGATAATTCTCTTTCAAAATGTTTTCTGTTTAGTGAGCTAGCTGTAGGATTTGTGTTCTTCATCTGAATTCTGCTGATATACTTTAAAGGAACTATTTTCTCAAATCAGAAGCTTTCAAAGAAACATAGATGCATTCCTTAGTTCACCTGAATGAGGCATGTTGATGTGTGAACATTACTGTGTACACCTGCATGGGCTGACATTAGTCCTTGTTAGAATACAAGTTAGGCATCAGGCAACTTGACTCAAGTCTAACCTAATGCAACATTTCAACCACCTCCATAAAACAACACAAACATCTTTTATGAATCAGTTTTAGTTGCTAGAAAACTTATTCTACATCAAGTAAAAATGTGTATACTTAGTTCTGTCTATTCATCCTCATGTCTAGTATATAATAGGCTCTTGATTAGTATCTGTTAAAAAAAACAATTATAATAAAATAACTGCAGTTTTTAACCTTATGGCAAACCCTAACTTTTAAATGTAGTCGCAAAATACTGAGAACGCATCATGGTCCTGTTTAGGAAAAAGTAGATTTTCTGAAAGAATTAAATAGTAAGATAACAAACTACTTCAAATAAAATGACATGTCTGACACTCTTTAAAGTAATCCAAAGAAATAGAAGGTGGGGTATAGACGAGACAAGACTGCCACATGTTGTTGACAGTTGTTGAAATTTTGCGTAGAGATTTGAGGTTTATTATGCTATGTCAATTTTATATACTTAGTAGAAACCCCCTGTAGGTGACCACCTCTTTAAATTGACCTAATTTTCATAGACCAAACACATATCACCTGTGCTCAATGGAAGGCTGCCCTCTACATACTGACCACCTCTGTAAGTTGCATCTTAAGCACTTGGTCTGTGACACACAATATTAATTTACGCTCTGCAACTTGACAGTGGAGTCCATTGTACACCAAGGAGCAGAAGGGTGGACCTTGCCCCTTAGTTGTATTATTTTTTTCTTTAGTATAAGTTACTTTTTCATGTTTTATTATTACCACATGTTAGATTAGGCCTAAAATCCTAGTGTTCATCACATGTTGCAGAAGATTTTTTCAACATGAAGCCTGTGTTTGAACTGTAGGTGTATCCTACAATTACTTAAAAATTTTACAGTAAATGGAGACATGATCACACAAAGGAACAACTCAAAGAGCTGACACTGAAGGAAAATGTTGATCTACATTTTCTGGAAAGCAGCAGCCAAAGAAAGATGTTGGAACATTTTGGTGTTAGGGAGACCACAGTTACAACATCCACAAACATAAGCATGAGCATTGGGAGGG
>CAUYPK010002357.1:0-10338 GCA_963574355.1 Loris lydekkerianus
GAAAATCCTTCTCCTTCAACCAGGGGAAAGTGTTAGTGGGAATTTTCAGATTCAGAGATGCATTTTCAGTATTCTTCACAGGAAGCAAACTCACACAAACAAAAGTCCTGACTACAGCTTTGAAAAATCCAAATAAATAGCATTCATTATGAAAAAAAATAAAAATAAAAATAAAAGGACGTTTGCTTTATTTTTATACTGGCAAGTGTGGAAGATTTGGCTGTCTTCTCTCTACAGTTAAAGAACCTTCTTCCATGTTCTGGAAAAACTCTAGTAATTAAAAATTGCTATTGAACCAACCAGCTCCAGTCAAGCAGTTTTCTCTTTTCCTCCCGTCCACACCACACCCTGCACCCACGCAGCCTGCACCCTCCCTCTCCTTCAGACCTCCTACTGCAATGCCTGTTCTAAACTGTCCTTTCCTCACCACCAAACACAGCTGACAGAATTTTATACCTGGACATTTCCTTAAGGGAGAGAACTAGAGTCCTAGAGGAAAAAGTTGAATCTGATACTCAGGTCAGGTGCTTCTTTCTTCATTCCTCAAGAAGTTCATTTATTGAACACCTATTATACGGCCTGAAGGAGCGTTCAGACTGGCGGAGGCAGCAGTGAGTAAAAAGAAAATTGTGATCACAATTCATAGTGCTGTGCTCAAACTGTGATGGAGGCACTGGTCATCCAAATTGAGGTCATCATTTGTTTTCATTCTTGACTTCTCTTTGAGACATTCTCCAGATTACAGCCGGTGTCCTTTCAAAACACAATGGAGATCCAGTCATTCCTCCATTAAGAAAACTTCAGGGACTTTCTACGCATTAAAATAAAATCCCACACCAGATCTGGCCCTGCTGTCTTGCACACCTCTGCCTCCCGTCACTCTGTGCACAGCCCCTCAGATTCCAGCCCCTCTCACCTGCTTTCAGGCTCTAGAATACACTGGGTGTCCTTTCCTGTGCAGGCCCCCCATGCACTCATTTCCTCTGTTCTCTCTCTCTGAAAATTTCCCCCCACACACATCCTTTCCACAACTCCCCACCACATCTCCTAGTTCACCTGACTAGCTCTCCGTCATCCTTCAGGTGTCTGATTATCACATCCTCGGCCTCCTAGTTACAGTAGACCCCCCGCCCAACCCCCATTCCCCAGCCCCTTACTCACTTTTGTTGTTCTCTGGATTTTTTCCCCTTAAAGCACCTCCCATGACTTTTGCCATTTGTAAGTGGATTACCCAACAGACCTTAACAAACTGGTCAACATGCAGAGGTGGTCAGCCTAAGGACCTGGGCCTACTGCTGATGTACTGGGCCATGTACTGATATGTACTTGTGGTGCATGTCCAGTCTACAAAAGTTAGATCAACTGCAGGCAGGGGTCAAGGCAGAAAGGTGGTCAACTATAGAGGTTCTACCAGATTTACTTGGGTACTTTCCTGTTTCGTGTTCAGCTTTCCAAATAACAGGTGCTAGCAATTACTATTAGACATAAGCTCCATGGGGACAAGGACCTTGCACGTTTTATACACAGGACACCTGCCACAGAGTGTCTCAATAGATACTTGTTGAAAGAATGGTTTTCTGAGGAGGTGGTGCCTGAGCTGGGTCCTGGGGGAGAGCGGGAGTTAGCTAACAAAAGCAGAGGAGTGGTGTCCTCGGCAGCTGGTGAAGCTTATGTGAAAGGCTAGAAGTATGACCACACAAGAGCCCTGTGCCATCAGTGTCACTCGGACACGACCTGCAAAAGGAAGAATGGTGAGTGACGAGGCTGGAAACGCCTGCCAGGGAGCGAGGACGTCCTCCTGAAGGCCAGGGAGAGCTAGTGAATGGTTTTCAGGGGACAGCAACACAGTTCCATTTCTATTTCAGGAAGGTCACTTTGGAGCGTGAGACCAGAAGCATAGAGGCTGTTGTAGGTACCCAGTTGGTACAAAACAAGGACCTGGAAAGGATGATTCAGCAGAGATTTAGAAAACCAGATAGGATTTAGTGATCAATGAGAGGTTGTGGAGCGTGGGTGAGAAAGAAGCATCCAAGGTAACACCTACAGAGACTCCTCTGAGGCCGCGGGCTGAGGAGTTCCCACTCACCACAAGCTGATCACAGAAATAACTCGCTTCTGTTGTGTGGCCTTCAAGGTTAAAGCAGAGATTCGCAGGTTTCGTCCTACAGGGATGTTCTCCGGCTCCCAACTCGTTCAGCATTTCCTCATACACTCTGCACAACGGTTCCCAACAGTGTGGGCTCCTCATAAGCATCGGGTCCCTGCCGCGGACAGACGGCACCCTCACCAGGGGTGATGCATGAAAACTTCTTGATGGGGCTATTTCCAAAGGTGTGGACAGAGCTCGGGGAAGCCAGCATGGACTGTGAAGCACCACAGAGCTGGCGCCGACGGAGATTCTGCTGCTGCCCACGACAGCTCCCCACACGCCCAGCCTACGCTGCCGCAGGGCCACCACACCACTGTTGCCTCTGCTTGAAATAGTCTTTCCCCAATGTCTGTTGGCTTGCTCCTTCACCTCCTTAATCATTTAATAAAATATTTCCTTTGCCTGGCCTTATTTAAAATGTTGAAAAGCAGAATGAAAGCACACTTCTCTTTTTCTCCTCTCCCTCCTTTTTCCTTCGCACTTGTTGTCTGACATGCCATGGACTTGACACGTTTATCTTCTGTATTGTCCATGTCCCCTTCTAAAACCCATCTACAAAGCATGATGACACGGCCATGACAACTTTGTTAAGCCAATTTAGGATTGGAGAAAGGAGTTGAAAGGTCTCAAGTTCCTGTACATATCATGACTTAAATACTAAGTCAGCAATTAGGGACAAAGGGCTTTTGCTGCACTAAAGTCAGGTATAAGACACTGAACTTAAAACTATTTTTGCCCTTAGGGTTTTCAAAACAAGATAAAGAGCTCTTTTCTACCATCCCCTACTTCTCTTTTCATCTTTTGGTTTTCTTTTCAGAAGACCTAAAGAAATATCCAGAAAACAACCTAGGAGAAATAACCATGCAAGCACTGGGCCCTGTTGAAACCAAATGCTTAGCAAGAATGTGGCAACATTACTTGATATTAGAGATAAACGAGAAAGCCTTATAATAATCCCAAATACTCCTTTTTAGCAAGAACAAAAATTCTAGTGTCACCTTTCACTATTAATTAGACATTTCTTTGGAGGCTCCCATTCAGCATTTGTGAAGGCAAATGTTAACATTAAAGGGCTCTCTTTTAAATGGTTTTTTTCTTACCTTATAAGAGTAATGTGCTCATGATAGTAAATCATGAAAATCAGTACAAATATAAAAAGAAAGAAAAGATAAAATAATCATAAATTAACCATAGTCCAATAATTTAGAGATAACGATTACTCAAATGTTGATGTTTTTCCCTTCCCTTATTTCTATGCATACAGTTTTCTTAACTCGGCTCATACTTTGCATAATGTAGTTTTGCATACTCCTTTCCTCACTGAACACTATAATTGTAGTATTTTTTGTCTACTTAAAAAGTCCTCAGGTTGACGCCTGTGGCTCAGTGGGTAGGGCGCCGGCCCATCTACTGAAGGTAGTGGGTTTCAACCCAGCCCCGGCCAGCTAAAACAGCAATGACAACTGCAACAAAACTAGCTGGGCATTGTGGCAGGCACCGATAGTCCCAGCTACTCGGGAGGCTGAGGCAAGAGAATCGCCTAAACCCAAGAGTTGGAGGTTGCTGTGACCTGTGATGTCACAGCTCTCTCTCTCTCTCTCTTTTTTTTTTTTTTTGCAGTTTTTGGCCAGGGCTAGGTTTGAACCTGCCACCTCCAGCATATGGGGCCTGCGCCCTACTCCTTTGAGCTATAGACGCTGCCCTGGTTCTAAATTCATCAGCCAGACTGGCACCACTACCCCGTAAGCCCTTGTTGGTGAGAGTTTGTGAGGGTGGAGTCCACCAGTCTGCTATCAGTCTCTGAAAACAACCCACTGTGTTTCCATTTGAAGTGGAATTTGTGAATAGTTGCATAGCAGGACAGTATGTTTTACTTCTTTCTGCTTAACAGCCCATCATGTCAAAGAAGACCAAGAGAGCTGAAAGAAGAAAACAGATTTTTAAAGGAGGATTGGCACTTGCAATATTATCTTGTTTCTGCTAAAGATAAGATGGTTTGCTTGCTTTGTGATCCAGCACTATCGACATTAAAGAAATTCAATGCTCATCAGTAATATAACACTCATAAAGGCCACAAATATTTTAAATTACAGGGAGAGGAACGAAGGGTCCTACTGCAAAAATTAAAAGATGAAAAGCAAAAGCAAAGACAATTCTTTCAGGCAGCAATAAGACCTGGAAATAATGCCTCTGGAGCAACCTATAAAGCAGCTTACATACTGGAGGGAAAAGGGAAGCCCTTAAGTGACGTACGCATGGTGAAGGAATGCACTAAGTTGTAGGAAGCTTAGACCCTGATATCATTTCAAAGCACAAACATCTGCCTCTTCCAAGGAGAGCCATAACAGATCAACAGCATGAATTAGCCCTCAACTTAATAGAATAACTTCATGCAATACTCCAAAAGGAAAATACATATTATTCAACACTCTGGATGAATCATTTGATACTACTAACTTGGCACAGGTATCATACTTCATTCTGTAGTAACAAGATTTTCTTTGCTATGAAGAGTTACTTGCTTCAGGCACTCTTGTGAGCGGAACAGAGAGAATAGACACCTGCAACCACTCTCAAGATAACTGTCACAAAGTTGGACTGAATTTGGTAAATTTAGTAAGTGTATGTGCAGACACTGCACCTTCCATAACAGGAATAGAGTTTATTGCACATATTTTTAAAAGTTTCGATAGATCCATATGCTCTCCTTTCTTTTCATTGTATCTCACATGGGCAAAATCTGTGTGCTTAAGCTGCCTCTTTAAGTGAACATTGAAACAAGTTGTAAGTATCATTAACCATATTCATATAAATGCAACATGGCATCCAGTTTCATAACATACTAAAGTTAAATGGTGAGGTAGTCAATGTGGATTTGCCATATCATTTTAAAATTCATTGACTATTGCAGGAGCAGGTGTGATCCAAAACCTTATCCATGCAAGAACAGATAGTTAAATTCTATGAAGAACAGAATCAACAATGTGAACTATTGAAAGAAAAATTCTATAAGGATGCAGCATTTCTGTGATATGTCAAATCAAAATTACTTGAATTTTTTTTTGTAAGGTCAAACTAAGTCTAGATATAATATGTGGCAGAAAATGCAAGTGTTTTGAAAACAATTATCTTTTTTCAAAACATTTCTTCTTCAAAAGGAAATTACAAATAAACATTTTCCCCAGTAAGCAAAGATCATTGATAAGCAGGATGACATATGCAAATCAATTGAAGAATATGTAGCTGTTACAGACCAATGAAAGATTCACTGACTTTGAGAATTGTGACATCACATTCAAATTAGCCTTTCTGCCTCACCTAGTTAATATCACCACGACACCTGAGGAACTACAGATGGAACTGATGGAGCTCTCAGTAGATAACATTTTTTTTTTAAATTACTATTGTCCTACCCATAAGCAGAAATGCAGAGCTTTTTTTCCCCAGTATTTTCCAGAATTTTCCAGAAATATTTTCCAGAATTTCTCTTATACAGTTTGAGACAGAGTTATAATTGTGCCTCTTATACACACAGTGTGCGTTGTACCTGAGAGCTGTGAATCTGTCCCTCCTACCTGTCCCCTTCCTCCTCCTGGCTTTCTGTTGAGTTTTACTAACAAATGTGCACATGAATGTTGACTGATTAGTTCCGGTTTAATAGCGAGTATATGTGATGTTTGTTTTTCCATTCCTGCTAAACTTTACTTAGAAGAATGGTCTTCAGTTCCGTCCAGGTTGCTACAAAAGGTATTAGTTCACCATTTTTTATGGCTGAGTAGTACTCCATGGTATACATATATCACATTTTATTGATACACTCACGTATTGATGGGTACTTGGTTTGGTAACACGTCTTTGCAATTGTGAGTTATAATGCAATAAGCATTTTAGCACGTCTCTTTTTTGTGTGTGTGTGACAGAATCTCAAGCTGTTGCCCTGGGTACAGTGCTGTGGCATCGTAGCTCACAGCAACCTCCAACTCTTGGGCTCAAATGATCCTCTTGCCTCAGTTTTTCTATTTCTAGTAGAAAACTCTTGGACTCAAGTGATCCTCTTGCCTCAGTTTTTCTATTTCTATTTGCCAGACTGGTGTCAAACTCATGAGCTCAAGCAATGCTCCCACCTCAGCCTCTTAGTGCTCAGATTACAGGCGTGAGCAACGGTACCCAGCCTTTTCTGAGTTCTTTATAGATTCTAGTTCTCAGCCCTTTATTGGATATATGGCATGCAAATATTTTCTCCCATTCTGTAGGTTATCTTTTGGTTTCTATCTATCATTCTGTAGGTTTCTATTGATTATTTCCTTGGCTAAGCAGAGTAGATAACATTTCAAAGTCATTGTTTGGGTTAAGAAAGACCCAATTGAAGTATGGAAAAATACATTAGAATACCTTTGCCTTTGGCCACATGCTCCCAAAAATGTTTTTTTGCTTTTCAACCACTTATTGCTACAAATCTACATTCTCCTACCTAACCCAAATCAAGATACTCTCAAAGGTCACAAGTGATGGTTATCCATCTAGAGGATCAACTGACTCCTGGGACCTCCATGCTGCAACCAAATATTCAAATGCTTTCCAAAAAAAGAAAAAAAAGAAAAAAAAAAACAGACACAACCAAGTCACTAGAAGGTTAGTTAACTTTAAAATAAAAACTAGTTGTCATTTTCTGAAATTATTAAACACATAGATTTTTACAAAATAATGTTCATTTTTAAGTATATCTAATTGAGGTTTCTTGAATGTGACCTTATTTGATTACAGCTAAATTAATGTGACCTTTCAACATGAAAATATTCCCCTGCTCTTGCTGCAGTCATTTCTCTCTCCTTGGGCATTTTAAATAATGCTGTAATAAGCAAGGTTGTGTATAAATATTTTTCCACATTTTGTAGTATTCACTTAGTGTTTACTTAGGATAGATTTCTTTTAAAATGGAATCATTGAGTCAAAGATGTTTTAAGGTTTTTGATGCATATTGATGCTGCCTCAGAACCCACATAATGGGCCCTCCTGCACTAAGTCCCACATATTAGAGGTCTGCCTATGTCACAAACACACATACACACGTGCCTGTAATGCACATGCAACTGTATTTATTAAAGAACATATAAGAGCCTGAATCTATCAGGATCCAAGGTTCAGCATCATCTGCAATCCTGAATATCTGTTTCACAAATAAGACCACTGAGGCCCTGGGACAAACAGCTGCACCTCTGTGTCCTTAAAACACCAAGTTACTGCATCTGAGTAACTGTAAGGTTTAAGAATTACACCCCTGCCACATCAAAGGCGGACATTTCTCTAGAGAGCTAGGAAGCACCTACATAAGAGACCTACAACTCAACCCGACAAGCCCTTCCTCTCAACATAAATGCAACAGATTCTGAGAAAACAAAGGATTGTTTGCTAAGAACACTGAAAGTCTGTTTTCCATCCTCCCTTCATGCTCCAATTCATGGTTCCCAGATTTTTCATGAATTAGCACTGTATATGCAACAGTCAAGGAGCATTTTGCAGTATAAACCAATTTACATTACTCCTACATTTATTTTCATTTAGGTATAGATAGAACACACAGGAAACATGAAACAGTTCTTTACATTAGCAACTACGTGGACATTGACATTAAACAATTTTGAGTCGTTTTAATTTCATAAAAATTTCAATAATTACATTTTTAATTCAGATATTAATTTTATTTTGTCATTTAATTTTAATAGATAATTTTGAATATTTCAGAAGAAAAATAATTTTTAAATATACATAAAAGATAATTTTAATTTCACATTCCTCACATTTAGTTTAATTTACATGTTTAAGAGGATATATTCAAATATATGTTCTTTCAATACAATTACGTATTTTAGATATTTAGATAAATGGCGTATGAACTTCCATTTATATTTATGTCTTAGGCTCCCAAATGTGAGAGCTGAGCCTAATGACAGGGGTTAATTAACAGAGCTCTTTAACTGTGTATTTATGAGCACACACTTTTCTCACATCAAGTTGAAATATGACTGGCTGGGCACAGTAGCTCATGCTTGTAATCCTAGAACTCTGTGAGGCTCTGGCAGGTGCACTGCTGGAGCTCAGGAGTTTGAGACCACCCTGAGCAAGAGTGAGAACCCGTCTGTACTAGCAGGGCATGGTGACATCTATAGTCCCAGCTCCTGAGGATGCTGAGGCATGAGGATCTCTTGAGCCCAAGAATTTGAGGTTGCTGTGAGGTATAATGATGCTATGACACTCTTCCCAGGGCAACAGAGTGAAACTCTGTCCCCCCAAAACACAAAAAAAATTGAAATATTACTTGTCATTTTTCTCAATGATTAAGTGAAACTTCCATTTGCATTCCCTTGGTTACTAGTGAAGGTGAACGTGTTTAAATGTACACTTGTTAATCATTTGCAATTTCTCTTACGTAATTTGTTTCTTCATGTACCTGGCCCTTTTTTTTTTTTTTTTTTTTTTTTTCTTTTAGACAGAGTCTCTTGGTAGAGTGCCGTGGCATCACAGCTCATAGCAAGCTCAAACTCTTGGGCTTAAGTGATTCTGTTGCCTCAGCCTCCCAAGTAGCTGGGACTACAGGTGCCCATCACAATGCCCAGATATTTTGTTGTTGTTAAAGTCATTGTTCTTTCAGCAGGCCCAGGCTGAGTTCAAACCCACCAGCCCCAGTGCACGTGGCCAGCGCCCTAACCACTGAGCTATGAGCGCTGAGCCACCGGACCCATTTTTTTTAATATATATATTTTTTATTATGTCTTTTGTGCATAGATCATAAATACATTTATGCCATTTTCAATGTGTTGATTCTTTGTACAAATTGGAGTGCTTACATCATACTAATCAACATAGCTTTCACCTCATTTACCCAATTGTAGCCTTAGGACATTTGTGTTCTACACATAATAGATCCAACTTGTATTTGCAATGTGCTCCGTAAGTGTGGTCCCCCTACTATCTCCTATTATCCCTCCCCCCTCCCCTCTCCCTCCGCTTCCCCCCTTCATCCTAGGCTAAAGTTGTGTTTCATTTTTCATATGCAAGTGTGATTATAAAGTGGTTTCACAGTAGTACTGAGTACATTGGATACTTTTTTTTCCATTCCTGAGATACTTTACTAAGAAGAATGTTTTCCAGCTCCATCCATGTAAACATAAAAAAGGTAAAGTCTCCATTTTTTTTACTGCTGCATAGTATTCCATGGTATACATATACCACAATTTATTAATCCATTCATGGGTTGATAGGCACTTGGGCTTCTTCCATGACTTGGCAATTATGAATTGAGCTGCAATGAACAATCTAGTGCAAATATCTTTATTACCAAATGATTTTTGGTCCTTTGGATATACACCTAGAAGAGGAATTGCAGGATCAAACGGCAGATCTACATTTAGATCCCTTAGTGTTCTCCAAACTTCCTTCCAGAAGGAACATACTAGCTTGCATTCCCACCAGCAGTGCAGAAGTGTTCCCTTTTCTCCACATCCACACCAACATCTGTTGTTTTGGGATTTTGTGATGTGGGCTACTCTTACTGGAGTTAGATGGTATCTCAGAGTGTTTTGGTTTGCATTTCTCTGATGATTAAAGATGATGAGCATTTTTTCATGTGTCTGTAGGCCATGTGCCTATCTTCTTCAGAGAAGCTTCTTATCATGTCTCTTGCCCACAATGAAATGGGATCACTTGGGTTTTGCTTAGTAATAAGTCTGAGTTCTCTGTGGATTCTGGTTATTAGACCTTTGTCGGTAGTATAACTTGCAAAAATCCTCTCCCATTCTGAGGGCTGTCTATTTGCTTTACTTAGTGTGTTCTTGGCAGTGCAGAAGCTTTTTAATTTGATCAGATCCCAGTATTTTTGATGTTGCTTCAATTGCCTGGGGTGTCTTTCTCATGAAGCATTCTCCCAGGCCAATTTTTTCAAGCATTTCCCCTGCACTCTCTCTAAGAATATTTATAGTTTCATGTCTTAAGTTTAAGTACTTTTAGGAGTAAGAGTCTTTTTTTGTTAGATGATAAAGTTGTTGTTACACATGACCCATTTTTAATCTAAGGCCTTAAAATTTTTTTTGTTGATTTGTGTGAATAGATTACATATTAAAGATATTGACACTTAGTCATATTTCTTACAAACATTTCCCAAAATTATCAATTATTTTAAAATTGTATTTATA
>CAUYPK010002360.1:0-65139 GCA_963574355.1 Loris lydekkerianus
CTGGGTTTAGGGGAGCTGGTCCCTAGTACAGTTGAAAATTCAGATATAATTTTGATTTCCCCAAAACTTAACTACTAATAGCTTCCTTGTGGGTACTGGGCCACCGTGGTGCATTGCTGCTTGGTGGCACCGGCGCTGGTCCGGGTGGCCATGGGGCGGCAAGGCACGGAGGGCCAGGTAGCGACGGCCAGCAGCAGGGCCTACAAGGTCGGTCTGGTGTCCCGCAAGCGCCCATAGCAGCTAACGGCTTCAGTGTTTTTTCTGACCGAAGTTCTCATTTATCAACTATGGAAATGAAACAAGAAAAAATGCCCGTGAACAAGGAGCTGTGTCCAGATTCGGCCACATACTGCTGTTCTGTGTGCCATGGTGATGAGGCCTGGAGCTATGGCCACCCCATCGGGGCCGGGCCAAGTCCCGCAGTCTGCCTCTCCCGCACGGGGGAGCACCAACGAGTTCAGGAGGACGCGCTCTCTGCATGGACCTTGCCCAGTGACCACCTTTCTGCCCAGTGATCACCTTTGGACCAAAGGCCTGCGTGCTGCAGAATCCTCAGACCGTCATACACGTTCAGGACCCTGCAAGCCAGTAGCTGGTGTGGAGCAAATCTCCAAAGAGTGTTCTGGTGGTCAAGAAGGTCCACGATGCCAGCCTGGGGCAGCTGTTCAGGAGCTCTGCACATACCTCATGGAGGAGAGCAACATGGTTGTGTATGTGGAAACGAAGGTGCTGGAAGACCCTGCCTTTGTGAGTGATGAAAACTTTGGGGCAGTGAAGAAGAAATTCTGCACTTTCTGAGAAGATTATGATGACATTTCCAATCAGATAGACTTCATCATCTGGCTGGGAGGAGAAGGGACCCTGCTGTATACGTCCTCTCTGTTCCAGGGCAGGGTGCCTCTGGTCATGGCCTTCCCCCTTGGCTCCCTGGGCTTCCTGACACTGTTCGACTTTAAGGACTTTCAGTTTCAAGTCACCCAGGTGATAGAGAGGAATGCAGCTGTTGTCCTTTGGAGTCGGCTGAAGGTCAGGGTGGTGAAGGAGCCCAGGGCCAGGAAGGTGCCCATCCACAACAGCCTCAGTGAGATTAGCACACCCACTGCAGGTCTGGATGCAGAGGCCGGGCAGCAGGCCATGCAGTACCAGGTCCTGAAGGAGGTGGTGATCGGCAGAGGCCCCTCCTCATACCTGTCCAACATGGACGTCTACCTGGACGGACACCTCATCACCACAGTGCAGGGCGACGGAGTGATCATGTCCACCCTGACGGGCAGTACAGCATACACAGCCGTGGCTGGGGCCTCCATGATCCATCCCAACATGCCAGCCATCATGATCACACCCATCTGCCCCCACTAGCTGTCCTTCCAGCCCCTCGTGGTCCCCACAGGGGTTGAGCTGTAGATCATGCTGTCACCAGAAGCACGAAACACAGCATGGGTGTCCTTTGATGGCCTGAAGAGACAGGAGATCCACCATGGAGACAGCGTCAGCATCAATACCTCTTGCTACCCACTACCCTCCATCTGCATGCGAGACCCCATGAGCGACTGGTTTGAGAGCCTGGCGCAGTGCCTGCACTGGAAGGTGCTCGAGAAGCAGACCCACTTCCCCAGGAGGAGGGCGGCGAGGGTGGGTGTGTGAGCTAGGCTGAGCTCCTGTGCGGGCACACCTGCCAGAGCCCCGAACCCTCCTGGGTCTGCATTCCCCTTCCTGCTTTCCCATGTGCTCTCCGGGGACAGACCAACCTGTATGTGTGTGCGTGTCGCCATCGGTCACGAGCGCCTCTGTTGTCGGGAAAAGCCTGCGTCTGCATTTGTTGACCAGATCAGATGTTTTTCTTTAATGTTTTAAATCTGACTTCATTTTTGCATTTCTAATGGAGCAAAGTGAGAACTGGGCTGAGGACTGTCTGCACAAGGCCCCCTGCTGGTCTTGGTGCTGGCTGCCTGCGACCCACCCCCACCCACACCCACCCACCCCGTGATTCCACAAGTCAGTCTACTGAATCAAAAGGTCAGGAAGACTTCATCTGTCCTTTGATGTTGAAAATAAATGTCTCCGGCAAGAATCTTCTTCAGCTATGATGCTTCTGCCCTTGGGCCTGCACTTCCTGAAGTTCTTCTGGGGAGGAGCTTAGGCAAGCCACACTGTGGGGCAGGCTGCTTTGCCCTGGTTTCTGGAGAGTGCTGGGTGCACCCCCGCCCTCCCTGCTCAGGTCAGCACCAAGTCTTGCTAGACCCTCCAGCACCGAGCCAGAAGCCTCTGGTCCACTCCCAGAGCTGCTGTGTGGCCCAGCATTCCCAGAAGGCTGTCAAGCATTCTGGGCTGGCATTCCTCATGCAGCTTCAGCTCCCAGGAAGATGTTTTAAATCCTACATATACTTTTTAGAGATTCTTATAAACTTTCTGAAGTGCTTACATACATATTTTCTTGTATACACTTTTGTGAAGACCCTGCTGATGTTTACACTGTGTCCTGCCTAGCACTGTCCAACCTCTTGCAGCCCTGATGGTCCAGGAGAGAGCCGTGTTTGAGCCGGATAATTGTGATGAGAATTTTGAGACAAAACAGTGAAGGTACTCCTGTGAGCTTCCAGAGAACCAGGAGTCTCTTGAAAGCGTGGTGGTGGTGTGGTGCCTGGGGTGTGGTCTCCACATCAGAGCAGCACCCTGGGCACTTTCTGGCAGGAGTCTCAAAGGCAGGAGGCTGTTTTTGAGTAGCTACTTTTAGAGGTTTGCCCAAGAAATCACCCTTCTCGTCATTCAGTGGTGAGAACAGGAGAATGAGGACCCTTTCATGAGGTGCAGGTCAGGCCCTCGGCATCAATGAAATTGAGCGTCTGAAGACACTGAGTATGATTCTGGGCAACACTGAAGTGGCAGAGGGACCCCCAGGGTCCTGAGTCTGCCCATGACTCTGAGTGCCAGCAGGACCTCCACCTGCCACCCACAGGCTGAAGGGAAAGGGTCCCAGTACCTCAGCTTTAGGCCCAAAGACAGCGGTATTTGGAATTCCAGTCCCTTATCTAAACAAAAAAAGCAAATGTTAAGTTTTGTCCTAAAGCAGTGTAAGATTGGAATGATCTAGACAATTCTAGATTTTTGAAGTGAATCTTAATGTTTCATATTGTTAATATCTTGAAAATTTATTAAATGTTGAAAGCCTTACTACTATTTTCAGATCCTTTCAATAAACAGACTTGTAAAAAAAAAATAGCTTCATTGTGACCAGAAGCCTTACCTATAACCCTATTATTATCATTAATATATAATAATATTACATATAACATAAACAGTTAATGTATGTGTATTTTGTGTGTTATATGCATTGTATACTGTATTCTTAAAGAAAGCTAGAGAAAAGAAAACATTATCATGAAAAGCATAGGAGGCTTGGTGCCAGTAGTTCAAGCCGCTAAAGCGCCAGCCACATACACCAGAGCTGGCAGGTTCGAATCCAGCTCAGGCCTGCCAAACAACAATGACAACTATAACCAAAAAATAGCTGGGTATTGTGGCAGGCGCCTGTAGTCCCAGCTACTTGGGAGGCTGAGTCACGAGAATCGCTTAAGCCCAGGAGTTGGAGGTTGCTATGAGCTATGATGCCACAGCACTCTATCCAGGGCAACAACTTGAGGCTCTGTCTCAAAAAAAAAGCATAAGAAGAGAAAATAATTTTACTTTTTATTAAGTAGAAGTGGATCATTTATTTTATGGCTCTTCATTCTTAATCACCTTCATGTTGTATAGGCCAAGGAGGAAGGAGGAAAAGGAGGGGCTGGTTTTGCTCTCTCAGGGGTGGCAGAAGTGGAAGAAAATCCACCTGTAAGCACACCCTCACATTCAAATCTGCGCTGTGCAAGGGTCAACTTAATCTGTAGTCATATCCACTCATAATCTAAGTCAGATGCTCTCTGGCCTCTATGCCCTATGTGAACTTTTCACTTAGGCCAGTTATTTGATCTCCTGGAAGGTATGTTCTATATGAATTTTAACTTTTTTTATTTTTAGTACTTACATTACTACTCATTTGCTTGCCATGCAATTTATTGTCTATTTAAAAAATAAGATAGAAAAAAAAATAAATAAAAAATAAGATAGAAATAAGATAATTTATTTTCTATCTTAAGTATAAGGTAGAAGTAGCACAATTTATTTTCTATCTTAAACATACAATAATCTATCTGAGAGAATAGATGTGTGATTTTGGGAATATGTACCTAATTTA
Organism: Loris lydekkerianus; assembly: GCA_963574355.1. Classification (NCBI taxonomy): domain Eukaryota; kingdom Metazoa; phylum Chordata; class Mammalia; order Primates; family Lorisidae; genus Loris; species Loris lydekkerianus. The sequence goes on from CAUYPK010002360.1 coordinate 4,232, forward strand.
ATACCAACCAAATTGGATACTAGAATTTACTACACAGTCTGAATGCAAGAAATATCTGATTATGTCATGCCTGTTTCTGTGATGTGCAGTATTACAACATGAAAATGTCTTTTATGAAATGAAAGTTTTGAAAGCCCAAGTGCCCATTGATCCACGAATGGATTAATAAATTGTGCTATATGTATACCATGGAATATTATGCAGCCTTAGAGAAAGATGGAGACTTTACCTCTTTCATGTTTACATGGATGGAGCTGGAACATATTCTTCTTAGTAAAGTATCTCAAGTATGGAAGAAAAAGTATCCAATGTACTCAGCCCTACTATGAAACTAATTTATGGCTTTCATAGGAAAGCTATAACCTAGTTATAACCTAAGAATATGGGGAAGTGGGAGAGGGAGGGGTGGGAGGGGGGAGGATGAGTAGTGGGAGGGTGATTGGTGGGACCACACCTACGGTACATCTTATAAGGGTACATGTGAAACTTAGTAAATGTAGAATATAAATGTCTTAACACAATAACTAAGAAAATGCCAGGGAGGCTATGTTAACCAGTGTGATGAAAATACGTCAAATGGTCTATAAAACCAGTGTATGGTGCCCCATGATGACATTAATGTACACAGCTATGATTTAATAAAAAATAAAATAAAATAAAATAAAAACAGGATGAAGAGGGAGTTTACTTAACAAATTAAAAAAAAAAATGTAGGAATGAGGTAAACTCCCTGACTACGATCATTTAACTTTGTGCTCCAATTCCAAGTTGTTGTTGTCATTCTCCTCCCCTCCCCTCCTCCCCCTGCTCTCTCTCCTCCTCTTCCTCCTCCTCTTCCCTCTCCTCCTCCTCCCCTTCTCCCTCTTCTCTCTCTCCTTCACTTCCTCCTCCTCCTCTTCCTCCTTCCCCTCTGTCTCCTCTTTCTCCCCCTTCTCCTCCTCCTCCTCATAGTAGAACAAAGTTTTTGCCCATGCAAGGTTAGTAAGAGTGCAAGGACAATCAACCACACAGCTTATGATGGATAAGGTTCTGGTCTCAACCCAACTCATTCCATAAGCCCTTTGGCATAGAGGTTCTAGAACCAGATTGGTGGTGACCAGTTCTACTCTTTAATTTTTATTTATCCTTTGCAGGTCATTTAATAGTTCTGGGCTTCAATTTCCTCAAATATAAAATGGGGAGAAAGTAATACCTTATAGGAAGGGTATAATGAAGATTATATGAATTCATATTCACATATATCAAGAGCTGAGTATAATACCCTGGACATAGTAAGCAGCCTTCTCAGGAAGTGTCAGCCACCATCATCAACATCATCATCATCGCTATCACCTAGGACTTCCTGGGTCTTTCACCCCTCACTAGATATCATTCTAAATGGCCCATTAGAGAAACATGCTCCTGGGCTTCTGCCCAGGAGAGACCCTACCATATCACCCATCTGACAAAGCTTCATATTCCTAGATCCAATTTCTACTTGGAAAGATATTCCTTTTCCCAGGGTGATTGCTCCAGGAATAATCTCACCTTGTGAATGAGAATCCTTTTCCTTCTTAACACTTGATCATAGCCAAAAGTCCAAGAAGTGATTCCTTTTCCTTCTTAAAAGTGACTTGCCCACATAGGCCCATCAGTCTACTTAACACATATCCCTCCTACAGTTTTAATATAACATGTAACACAACATACAAATGTTTTGATATCCAGAAACCAGTTTCCCACTGTAGGTTTTGTACCAGTTATCTAGTACCATAATAATGTTGCATAAGAAACCACTACCAACCACATGACAATACACATTTATTATTCATGTGTCTCAGAGGGATGCTAGAAGGCTTTGCTGGTTTAGGGGTCAGCCAAGCAATTCTTCTGGTCTTAGCTGGACTGTCTTATGAGTACAGGGATTGGCTGAGATGACAGGGGCAACTTGACTCATTTCACCCTCCAGAAGGCTAATGCAGACATGTTGGTGGATTCGGTGGAAGACAGGAAGAAGTGGAAACTCACAAGTACTTTTCAGGTCTCTGCTTGCACCACATTTATTAATATCTCATTGACCAAAGCAGGTCACAAGGCTGAACCCAGAATATGAATGGGATAGCGTTTACATGGAAACGGACATGGGGCTCGTGCTCATCAAACGTTAATTCTGCCTTCCATTACTTTACATTCCTGTCCACTCATATCAGGAAAACCACTTGTTGATTCATATGACCAAGTCAGGACCTTATACCAAGCCAGGATGTTACTGAATTTAGTGTTTGTTTAAACAGAATCTATTTAGAGTATTTTTTTTCCTGCTAGGTAGAAAAGTAGCCACAGAAAGCAGAATCATTTTTAATAATGGATATATGAACATTTCATGTCATAATCCCTAGGATAGTTCATAACTCCTATTGGGAGCAGGCTTCATCCCATGGTATTATGGTATTCTCAACAAATGAATTTAACATCCAAGGCATAATACTAAAATAGCTACTTATTAGAGTTTAATGCTTTTCTCATAAAACTTGCAAAATATAAAATGAGCTTTCCTACTGAAGGTAGACTCTGGGGAGATTTCCTGTGTTAGAAATTTGATATTTTCTTCTATTTTCCTTCCAAATAAGAAAACGAAAATCCCACTGCCGTCTTCCTTTCTGCAGCTATTCCCTAACTACATGGTGTCTTACTATTTCTGTTTCTTGAGGAAGAAAATTATTTTCATTTGCATAAAACTTCTCAGGTGACATCTTGGGCAAAGAGAAATATAAAATCCCCTTTTATCAGATAACTCTCTAGTCTCTAGTTAGCAACTTTGCAGAAAGTTTCCTGAAAAACATCAATGATTTCAGAAAGGATCTCCTACTTTAAGGGCAAAATAAGAACCTCCTCTTCCCCCTGCAATCAAGAAGCTATCTGGGCATATATGTGACTGTGTATGGAGGGGTAATGGAGAAAGGAGAGAGGTGGGAGCCTTGTCCAGACTCTACATGGCTTTGGGACCTTTATTTGTGCTGAATAAAGTCAGATGGATAATTCTTCCTAAAGACAGGTGAAGCTGGTCAACACACATGTGAAGGTGGTATCTCTCCCACTCCTCCCCATGTCATGTCACTGACCTCTCACTCCTGCACAAATGTTGGACTGTGGAGACAGACAGCCTAGAATTAGTATTTTTACTGGCCCATTTACAAGCTCTGTGATCCTGAAAATTTGAAATGATTTCTATGAACTTGAGGTTATTCACATGTAAAATGAGAATACATTTCTTACATCTACAGTGACACCAGACATATAGAAAGTCACTAAATATGAATTTCCTCCATCTCTACTTCATCACTGCTCACTCTGTCTCCAACTTTCTACCCTCTGGCTTCTTGGTCCTTTTCTCCCCAGATATCTTCAAGTCTCAGAGACACTGCCTATCCATGGGAGAAAAACAGTAAAACCAGTTACAATTTGGGTGGCACCTGTGGCTCAGAGGAGTAGGGCACCAGCACCATATGCTGGAGGTGGTGGGTTCAAACCCAGCCCTGGCCATAAACAGCAAAAAAAAAAAAAAAAAAAAAAAAAAGAAAGAAAGAAAAAAGAAAAGAAAATAAAAGAGAGAAAGAAAAGCAGTTACTTCTTGAAAATGAAGTTGAAATTTTCTGTGTACATCCCTGAGAAAACAAAAAGCAGTAATATGAATAGAAGTGAACAGACACCAGAAGAAATAAGAAGGAATGTGGCATTTCCTCTTGGAGAGAAAAGGAGAGCGGAATGTTTTGTGTTTCGCTGGCATGAGACACAGTGAGAGGGAGAGAGACTAAAGTGACTTTGGTTTTCATGGAAATTATCATTTAACTTTGATCTTGAGAGTATGTCACTGATCCAAGTTCCAAAGTTTAGGTTTTAAGGGGAGGAAGTGGATGTTGTGAGAAAGAATAGACGAAAAAAGCAAAATTGACTTCATTCTGGGAAGGATAATTGTGTGCGCGTGTGGAGAGCAATGAGGGTGGTGGATTGCAGAGGTTAGGGAATTCCCTTTTCCTCCCTGCCCTCAGGAATTCAGGTTTAAAACAGAAGTCTTAGCAAAACTGAAAGAAGACTGTTCTTAATTCTCTCAGTTCCGTGCTAGTTATAAACACTGAAAAGAAAATGGCATTGAAGAATGTCTGGGAGAACAGGCACCATAAACCTTTTATTATCATATTTGTGGCTTCTGGGATATGACTCTAATGCCATCTTTTAAGATGTTACTTACTTAAAAAGCCATTGTGTTGAATTTTAAATTAAATTTTAAAAACCTATCCCAAGTATTTCTTTTCTCCCTTCAATCAATTTTCCATTTATGGAAAGTATATGATTTCCTCGCTGGAGAAACTCATGCCCTGAAAGGAATGCACAATTGAAATATTTCCACATTTGAAAAAATCTATTAATTATGTAAAATAATATGTAGAGGGAAAAGTAGAGTGTTGTAGGGGCAGACAAATGTTCTGGTACTGTTTGACTGGGTGACCTGGAGTATGGTCTTTAATTTCTCTGAGTCTTATGTCCTTCATGGGGAAGGCCCTTTCAGCTTTAAAAATTTGCATCATAATTAGTCTTGAGGTAAGTATAACACCTAAAACAAAGTTAATATGAAATAGAATGTCTATCCAATTCTTAGCCTGCAGATTTTGCTTAATAAGCAAATTCGCTTCTCCAAACTCCAATGTTCTCATCTATAAAATGGAAATTATAATACAGTAATATTTATCCTGTAAACCTTTACTGAGATTTGCATGATAAATTGTTTGCAAAGAGTTTAGCCTAGTGACTGGCATTTAGGAAGTGTTCCAAGAACATAGGTAAAAAGAGAAAAGGACAAGGGCTACTGTGCTTTAGAGTCACATCACTGTCTGTGAGCCATTTGGATTGCCGTGGGCTTCCCAGGGTGCTCAGAGGAACCAGATAAAGCAGAGTTAGCAAAACAGCTGATGATGGGCTCAGCATCCATAGCTCAGCACTCGTAGCTGGCCACATGCACCAGGGCTGGCAGATTCGAACCCGGCCTGGGCCTGCTAAACAATAATGACAACAACAACAACAACAAAATAGCTGGTCATTGTGGTGGGTGCCTGTAGTCCCAGCTACTTGGGAGGCTGAGGTGAGAAAATCACTTAAGTCCAAGAGTTTGAGGTTGCTGTGAGCTGTGATGTCATTGCACTCTACTGAGGGCATCATAGTGGGACTCAGTCAAAAAAAAAAAACAGATGATAGTTGGGGAAGCTTACCAGGCTCTGTTCAATGCTCTTTATCTGATGGACTCATTTAATCCTCATACAAACTCTATAAGGTAGATAAAATTATCATCCCTATTTTATAGATGAGGAAACAGAGACAGAGAGTAAGCGACTTGCCCAGTGCCACACAGCTAGCAAAGAATACCCTCCACTTTCATTAGTGAAGGTGCAAGTTTTCAATTCTAGTCTTTTTGGTTTGTCAAGGTGCTCAGAAATGCATAAGCCTGAGTCGATCCAAAAAGTTCCACACCTGTGTTTTCCCACCTGGCCCTAATGAACATGCACAAGGAGATGTCGACATTTGTCCAGTGATATGAACTTACGCTGTCCCCTGCGTGGTGACTGTGAGTGAGGCTGTGCTGTAGCTCCAGGAAGCAGGTGCTGGAAATTCCTCGTGAAGACTGTACTCAGATCACAGCATTTTGGTGTATTTTATAAGATTTTTCCAAGGGTTCAAAACTTTTTTCTAATTGGCTTATTTATCCTCTGCACTACAAGGAGGTGCTTGATACAAAGAGCAACAGAAGAATTAAATATAAATTGGAGTTACCCCCATGTTAGTGGACTGACTCAGAATGCTTATGAATAGGAGATCAAATATAAACTCAGAAGACCAATTCTGGCTAAAGAATCCTGACATAGATTGTGAGATATTTTATGTACTGAAGGAGAAGTTTTCTAAGAATTAAGAACTATATATACCTAATTGTATGTGTTAGTATGGCAAATGAACTTGTTGAAAGATGGATGTGTTAAGAAAGTTAAAATAAATGGTGACTGCTTTCTATGCTGAGAGGAGAAATTTATTCATGCTAATTCTGGAAGTTGAACTATTAAAAAAAGGTTTAATAACAATGGAAAAATTTATGATTTCTTCCAAGGGAATAGACTGGAGAAGAAAAATAGACTGCCTTGTATACCTCACAGTCATGCTAAATATATATGTTAAATTTGTTTCACCCCTGGGTACAGTAAACAGATTCAAATTCAATTAAATATATGCATGCTAAATAGGAAAATAAGTCAGGCAAAAAGGATCAAAAATCCACCTCATCATTTTTCCTCCAGGCTTAAGAAGGAAAATTTGCCTCAGAGTAATATCAAAAGCCTTAAGGTTTTTATCATTTATAGTCATCTCTCCAGTATTTTTTTTAGCATTTCCTTCTATTAATTAAATTACTTGGGAAGAAAGAATTTGTATTCAAAATTCCATATTCTCAGCAATCACATTCAGATACCAACCTTTTGTTAGTCTACATATCCATTTTTTGAGGGGGAGCTTGGCACTTTGTTTTTAACTATAGTCCAACATTTTCCTATGCTTCTTTTTCCCTATAGGATGCTCTATCTGAATTTCTCACTTTCCAAATGTTGGTAAATTCAATGGTGAAATTTTTAATGATGAGAATGTGGCAAATTAAGCCCAACTGCCCTCACTCTTCAAAGATGAGAATATTTAAATTATCTTGGGGTTGACTGTATTATTTTTCTCTGTTCAAGATTTGAATTTCTTCTTACTGACAAATAGTAATTTTTGCTAGCTTGAGCTTATCTAAGAAAAAATAGTGGTCTGAGATGCTGAAATGATTTTCATATTCATACCTACTTATCTTTAAATAAGAGTGGCTTTTCATTTAAAGCAAAAGGAGTTAATTTATACACCATTAATATATGCATACAAATACTATTATGGATATGCACACACAGAGATCCAACTCTATTCTTAATTATTCATGTTGGTGGAAGGGAAGCCCAGAATATACAGAGCCACATACAACCCAAATTCTTAAATATTTTAGTTTGGAATATCTTGTTTAATCTTTATTTGGAACTGGAAATTTTACTAAAATGATATATAAACATTTGAGTATTTATTAAGCATCTGCTATATGCAGACCTCTAGGTACCAGGAAGTATTACAGAATATAAAAGGAATATCCAATAAATCACACAGCTGCTTAAAGATCAAGAGAAATAAACAGCCCACTTGCCATGCTGTCTATAGAGGAACAAGTCAACTCATACTAAACAGTTGCCACAGACTAAAATTTTGGTGAGGAGGCAAAGAGGTAAAGGGCTCACTCCAGAGTTGAAGGTCCTAGTGGCTATAGTTTGAGGAAATGGAGACTCATTCCAGGTCTTTAGAAAATCAGAGAGAGGAAAATCCATGTTAAGGCCATTACTTTCTGGCTTGAGGATGGGTCATGGTGACTTGCCCAGGTCACAGTGTGATGGTGGCAGAACAGAGGCTAAAATTTCCTCTTTCTGATGTATCATTCTGTCAAAAGATAAGGCCCTGGTCTTCTGTCATGGGCATAAAATAGCATTTCTGCATGGAATAGATTTAATAGCTATTTTGACTATGGCCACATAAAACATAAAAGGTTACATCAATTTCATTGGGGTTAGTGGCAGGATACACCAAGCCAGCCACGTCCCAGGTGTGCTAAACAACTTCCTGTGTAACACACAGTCCACATATATTGACCCAGAGCTGGCACTCAGCAGGACTGTGTCAGTATGTTAATACAAGTTGTTAAAATATTAAACATTACTGCACCAGTTAGTATGTAGTTGTATCTCTGAGGTTCTACCTCCAAGCCCTTAAACACCACCAGAGCCACCCAGACTTCATACTTCATAACTAAAAGGGACAAGGCTCGGCCCTGCAGGACCCCCGCTCTGCACTGGGGCAAGCATTTGTTCCGATTGGCCAGTTCTGGGGCAGCCTTCATTCTGATTGGTCAGCACTGGTGCCATGTGTGGAGTAGGCTATTACCTTAGTTTAACTATTATACCCTTCTACCTCCTCCCTTCCCTGTCTTCAGCATTTTCCCTTCCATGTCTTTATTGCCGTGATTCCTTCTGCCTTGAAGGCTCTTTCATCTTTTCTGCCTGTCCACGTCTTACCTCCTGTCTGTCCCGCCAGTGTAGGAGTTGGTTAAGCAGTCTCTATAGGACTATTGTCTCCACCTATAAGGCTGGCACTGGTCGCATTAAAAAAAGGATTGAAAGCGTGTCCTGTCCCATTGGCGAAGAGAGTATCCTTCAGAAGCGAAAGCGTTCATCCTGGAGCCAAACACACACACCTGGCCCGGAGTCAGGCAATTCAGAGAGGACGCCAGGAGGCCGGGCACAGTGGCTCACGACAGCAATGCCAGCACTCTGGGCCGATGAAGCGGCTAGATTGCCTGAGCTCAGGAGTTGGAGACCAGCCTGAGCAAAGTGAGGCCCAGTCTAAAAAGATAGCCGGGCATTGTGGTGGGGGCCGCTAGTCCTAGCTGTTAGGGAGGCTGAGGCAAGAGAATCTTTTGGGGCCAAGAGTTTGAGGTTGTTAAGAGCTGTGATCCCAGGCGCTATACAGAAAGCAATAAAGTGAGACTCTGATTTAAAAAGAGAGAGAGAGAGGAGAGAGAGAGAGAGAAAGAAGAGAGAAGAGAGAAGAGAGAGAGAAAGAAAGAAAAGAGGACGCCAGGCACAGTAGACCAGTGTCCCGGGCCCAGCTGCTGCTGCACCAGCGAGGTAAGTTATACCTGCTGCATCGTGTCTGCCGCAAACTGGCTGCTGTTTCCCGCGCTCAGTGGGACCTCCCTGTGACCCACCCTAACTAGAGACATAGAAAAAAGGGAATTCTGGGGAATGTTTTTCAGCCCAACCAAGTGGACACCTGACAAAGTTGTCACACCTCGGTACAGGTACCCAGACATGGGGCGAATGCTGTCTCCCAGTGTGGTTCTTTCATTTGCTCGGGCATCAAGTCCTCATTTCCTCCTCCGAGTCCCCAAGGCCTCTATCAAAGCCACATGGTGGCCTTCAGCTTACACCTAAGCTTTTTTTTTTAACTTCAGATTAATATGAGAATACAAATGATTAGGTTACATTGTTTATGTTTGTTGGATACAGTCCAAGTGCCATATAAACTTACATTGTGCGTGTTAGGTGAGAGCACATGATCCTCCTCCCTCCTTCCCTCCTCCCCCTCCGTCCTCCCTCCCCCTCCCTCCTCCCACCCCACTTGAGTTTAATTGTGTTTTTCTCTTGTGTGGGTGTGTATTTGTTCATCTACTGGTTTTGTATTAGTATTCAGTACATTGGACACTTGCTTTTCCATTCTTGGGATACTTTACTAAGGAGAATGTTCTCCAACTATCCAAGTTGTGAAGTCTCCATCTTTTTTATGGCTGGATAGTATTCCTTGGTATACATATACCATCAAGTGTTGATGGGTACTTAGGTTGATTCTACATCTTGGTGATTGTGAATTGAGCTGCAGTAAACCTTCTAGTGCATATGTTCTTACAGTGAAATGATATTTTTTTTCTTCTGGGTAGATACTGAGTAATGGGTTTGCAAGACCAAATGGAAGATTTATTTTAGTTCTTTGAGGATTCTCCGTACTTGTTTCCATAGAGGCTGTATTAGTTTGAAGTCCCACCAGCAGTGTAGAAATATTTCTTCCCATCTCTCCACATCTACACCAGCATTTGCAGCTTTGGGAGTTTGTGATGTGGACCATTCTCACTTGGGATAGGCGATATTTCCAGGTAGCTTTGATTTGCATTTCTCTGATGATGAGTGATAATGAGCAAGTTCTCATGGATTTGTTGGCCATTTGTCTGTCTTTTATGGAGAAGTTTCTGTTCATATCTCTTGACCAGTGATAGATGAGATTGCTTGCTCTTTTTTGGTGATTAATTTGAGTTCTCTGTAGATTCTGGTTATCTTTGACAGATTCATAACATGCAAATATCTTTTCCCATTCTGAAAGTTGTCTGTTTGCTGTAATTGTCGTGTCCTTAGCTGTGTTGCACCTAGCACTTTAATTTTGGTATTAGTCTGCCCACTCTATATCTGTTACCAGACTGAAGCTCCTTAAAATTAGCATCTGAAGACAGTTACACTGTCTAACACATAGCAAGCAGTTCACAAAAGTACGTGGAATGAATGAGAGATTAATGAGTGAATAATTAACTGACTAAACTAACAGAGAGGTGCTGTGGGAAGCAAGATTCCAGGGAAATGCACTGCCAATCTATTACTATGTAACAAAATATCCCCCAAAATTTAGCAGCTTAAAACAACAATTATTATCTCAAAATTTCTGAGGGTCATGAGTCTGGGATTGGTCTGGTCTGGTAGCCCACGCTCAGGGCATCTGCTGAGTTGCATTCAAACTACCAGCTAGGGCTGTAGACTTTTAAAGGGGTTGGAAGATCAGCTTCCAAGCTCACATACAAGCCTATTGGCAGGAAACTTTGATTTCTCATCACGTGAGCCTTTCTATGGGGTTAGTACAGCATAGCAGCTAGTATCCCACAGGGCAAGCTCCACAGGAGAGACACACCACCACACGGCCTTTAGTGACTTAGTCTCTGAGTCATACACTGTCATTTCCATAGTATCCTATTAGCTAGAAGTGAGTCACTTATATGGGAGGAGGGGATTACACAGACCATGAATGTCTTCCAGTGTTGGGGGCCATCTCAGAGACTTCCTCACACATAGAGGGAAGGAGACTAGGATGGGGGACATGCCATAGCGTTCTTTAGCTCACCTCAAAAAAATTAATCTCACTTTCCTCTAGTGAGTACATAGTCATGTTCTTTTCTTTTCCTTTCTTTTTTCTTTTTTTTCTTTTTCTTTTTTTTTTTTTTTTTTTTTGTTACAGTATAATTTTTTAAAAAAAAAAAAAAAAAAAAACTTTGCATCCAGGCCAAAGATTGTGAAAATACTGTTGGAGAACAAGGAGAGGGGATCTAGTTTGGATCTAATCTTTCTTTTACTGAAATAATTTCATTTGCTGCAGCCGAGTTTGATTTGGCTGCTAGAAAATACCAATAAGCAAAATAAACAGAGCAATTTTGATTTATTTTGATTTATTTCTGTATTCTCTCTCTCTCTCACATACACACACAGCCAAGCCTGAGTTTGTCTCATCAAAAGAGACACTGTAACCGAGTCCAAGGAAATCCAGAGGAACTCTAAGTGGTCGCACAGTAACAACAGCTAGATTGGGTGAACAGATGTAGCCAATAGTTTCTTGAGTGTTCACTCAGCACCAGGCACTGTGCTTTCCATGTATCAGCATGCCGAATCCTCAGAACAGCCCTGTGAGGTGTGCACTGTTTATTTCCCCAGTTTTTACATTGGAGTTAACTGAAGCTTAGAGCTAGTTAGTGCCAGAGTTGGTCCTCTACCCTCCTCACCGCCTCTGACACTGTTACCATACCTCAGTTCACATTGGGTGCTGGTGTTTTTTGCTCACTCTTCTCAGCCACCTTTTGAGAAAGGTGTTATTATCACCATTTTATGGACAAGAAACTAAAGGTCAAAGACGATACCACCTGCTTTAGCCCTCACAGTTAATACAGCAGGAGCCCAGACTTCAAGCCCACAATGAAATCAAAAGTCCATGCCCTTTCTGCCACCTGCATTGCCTTGCAGCTCAGTGGTTTCCAGTCTGCAGATCATGGCCTGTTCACACGTATGAGGGCAGTTATAAGTGGGTCCAACCAGCATTTGAAGTACTAGAATGGAATAGAGTGGAAAGGAAGGAATGGGAAGGAGAGAGCAAGAAAGGAAAGGAAACAGAATGGAAAACATTAGCATGCATCACTCATAATGGCAGTAAGAATTGCTTAGTGAAAGTTTTATTTCGGTTATGTACCTATGTATATGTAGCTGTGTGTTTGCATGTGTGTGTTGGGATGTTTCTTTGGTTGTCATTCAAAAGCAACCAAATGCCTGTTCTGGCCATTCCTGCTGTTTTTAAGGTCACTGCCAATAGCTCACCCTCAATATGTACATTTTATTCTGGCCATAGCAACATAGAAAAGAGCAGCTACAATTCTTGATCCACTACCTTGCATCCTTTCTAGGAAAGTATAATTCTTAAAGAAAACTATATGCAATTAGTTAACCTGATGCCAATTTACGAGATGTGTGAACTTTGGCAAGTTACACTCTAAAGGTAGCCTCCCTGAATTCTACTTTCCCTGTTACTTTCCCATAATTGTCCTTCCTGGTTGTTGCAAGGATTGAATGAGATTGCGTACACATTATACAGTGCCAAGAAAAGTAATCATTCAAAAACCTCCTAGCTATGGCTGGGTGCAGTGGCTCATGCCTATAATTTTAGCACTCTGAGAAGCCAAGATGTAAGGATCACTTGAGTTCAGGAGTTTGAGACCAGCCTGAGCAAAAAGAAGACCTTGCCTCTACTAAAAATAGAAAAATTAATTGGGTTGTGGAAGACATCTGTAGTCCCAGCTACTCAAGAGGTTGAGGAGGCAGGTTTGCTTGAACTCAGGAGTTTGAGGTTGCTGTGAGCTAGGCTGATGCCATGGCACTCTAGCCAGGTAACAAAGAGACACTATTTAAAAAAGAAAAAGGTTGGGAGTAAAGGGTAATGTACTAGTTATTATTGGGTGATCTGTATAGACTAGAGTAATCTTAAACCAGAGTCTCATGTTTAAGGAAATAAAAAGGTGAGAGTGGTAATACATTATTTTTCAGTTTTGAATCTTTCCACACCATGAAATTAGCATAGCTAGGTCAGCATTCCTTCAGTTCATTTATTCATCAAACACTTATCGAATGCCTACTATGTGCCAGAAACTGGGCTAATTCACAATGATATAGTAAGAGTTTTTTAAAGGTGGGAATCTTTAAAATTTATAGACACTTCTTAAAGTTGGGGAATATGAGAAGAGCAATGATAAATCACACTGGCACCTTATTTTATGACTGTGGATAAGAGTGATCATCGCTTGACTCTTGTACATAAGCTCTGTCAAATGAACTTCAGTGATAATGGCCTCATTTTTTAAAGCTGTATCCACCTGGCATTCAATTGATTGACTCTGATGTCCCCAGCTTTCCATTTTCTTAGTGTGGTTCCTTCTTTCTACATGCCCCAGTCGAGAGGATTGATTTTACTTGTACCTTGTCTTTTCACCTTTCCAATTTCCTGGTCACTTATTTTCTCCTTCACTCTCTGCCTCTGTCACTGGTTTTCTTCCCATATTCTTCCAGTTTCTCTCTAGCCCTAAACCATGGGACTCACATTTTTTTTTCCCTGTACACATTTCCAATGACAGGTACATTAGCAAGAAGAAAAGTTTGGGTCTTAGGGAATTTGCTATAGTACACCAGGACACTGCTTTCTAATTCTTTGACATATGTATTTGTTTTTTTTGGAAGGAGGTAGAAGACTTAACATGAAAATTATCCGTACTTAAACTGCATGCAGATAATTTAACACTACGTCCCAAAGAATCATGTACTGAAGCAGGCCTTAAAAATGTTGACCAGATTTAACTGAACATAAAAATGGTGATATTTTCATCTGTATTTACTATTAAAAACTCACAAACAGTAATTTTTACATTGTGTGCCCCTTTAAATCTTACACAATGCTTTCACACACATTGTATTTTATTTCATACATTTATCTTATGCCTGCACTGACTCATAAAACCAATGAGAATAGGATCATTTGATGTTGTGAGAACCCCATGAAGTAGACAAAGCAGAGAGATTATGTCTTTCCCAGTGTCACTTAGCTAGGAAAGAACAAAGTTAATGCTGGAATCTTAGATGTGCACAGCCTGTGCTTGCTGGTCTGTGCCTGAGGCCCAGACATATCCGGTGTCTAGCAGAATACTTGCCGCCCACCCCATGGCTTAGGTCTCCACTGTCCCACAGTCTCAGGAGAACTTCTCCAGTGGTAGAGATTAGATTGCAGGCAGCCCCGTAGTGGTAGAGAAACAGGCCTCTGGGTATGCTCGTCCAAGGAAGTTTTGCTAATTTACAGCTACTGGACAATGTTCCTCATTGCTTTGTCACCATAATTCTTACATCATTTCACTGGGGTGACAGGGACTTAGTTATGGCTCACTTAGGTATTGGTGCTTCAATGGCATCAAGACGAGAAGTACCTGCTCCTAAACCTAATGGGCACCAGGCAAGAAACCCCTGCCCATCAGTACATACCACCCAGCTGTGACAGTGCCTCAAGGACCCTACACGATCACATAGGCAGACATACTCAGCATCCTATAAATTTTTAAATTTCCCACCTTTAAAAAACTTTACTATATCATTATAAATGAGCCCAGTTTCTGGCACATAGTAGGCATTCAATAACTGTGTGATGAATAAATGAACTGAAGGAATGCTGACCTAACTATAGAAATTCCAGACCACAAGGTGGAAAAAAGAGAAAACAGTGTATCACCCCTGCCACGGCCCTGTGCTTTGTGCTAACAGTATGGGCAAGGTGCGGTTCGTAAGGAATAGAGCTACTGTTGTCATCTTGAATTCTCTGATCACAAAACAGACCCCAAGAGGCATTCAGCATTTTGAGAACGAGGCAAGGCTGAGAGATGCTGGCTACACACCCAGCACTGACCTTTCCACTGAAGAGGTGAAGTGCCTCTGACTGGCAGAAGCACTGCACAAAGTCAAGTTCTACAGCGGAGAGATAACAAAAGCAGAGACAGCCTGCATGGCCCACTCCAAGCAGCACCCCGTCACCCTTCCTATAAGCAAACACACAGAGGCTGCCTCACTTCTGGTTCTTATATGACTTAACTGGCCTAGTTCTAGAATTGAGGATAAGGACAGAAACTCTTTAGATAAATGGAGCCTCTTTGAACCGAGACCTACCATCACCAGAAACCTAATTCAAGAAGCTTTGCTACCCAGACCTACAAAGGAGCCAAGACACCCTCTCCAGTGGAGCTGACCTATGCCCAGACTATGTCCAGGCCACCTGAATGGCTGAGTATACAGCAATTTTTAAGCTAGCCAAGACAGACATCCCAGAAATAGAAGAGAAGAAATTGCCATAGCTCATAATTTCAAACTTGGACATGCTCATAACCTGTTGGATACTAGAGCTCTTTCTAGTCCAGGGAATCTGAATAGAAGGTGTTTTGTTCTCCAATCCCCTTTCACCTGGGCTCTGACATAGAAAAGATGTGTACTTTTAAAAACTTGTTAAACTGAGGCTAGAGCTGAAGACATAATTGGCTTTTAAGAAACATTAGCACAAAGCTTGTACATATTGTGTGGAAGAATGCTTTACAGTCAAGCGAAATAATAATATTAGTAGTGATGCATAATATTTTGGGCCATTTACCCCAGACAAGAACTTTTTATCATTGCTTATTAGATAAATAATGTTGTCTTAGTCAGTTAGGGCTGCTAGAAAAAATACAATGTCCTAGGTAAATCATAAATAATAGAAATTTACTTCTTATAGTTCTGGAGGCTGGCAAGTCCAAGAGCAAAGTGCTGGCAGACTTGGTGTCTGGTGAGAATCTCCTTCCTGATTCATACACAGCTGTCTTTTTGCTGTGCCGTCACATGGCAGGAGGTGTGACAGAGCTGTCTCATAAGTGTGTGCTTATGCATGGGTTATGCTTTCATGACATAATCGCCACCAAAATGCCCCATCTCTAATTACCACCACACTGATAATTAAGTAATTAAGTGTCAACACTTGAATGTTGGCGGAGCACAAACATTTAGTCTATAGCAAATAATTAAGTTGTTAAAACTCAAGCTTCTTTTTAAAAAAGCAGCAATAAAATTCAAGCTTCTTGATACCTTTCTCATTATCAATGTGAACATTGACAAATTGTGGAGTAAAGTAATTTACGCAAGTTTGGCTTCTTGGCACCCTGCTGGTACTGTGTTGTGGCCTTGTCAGGAGGACGTAGAATCTTTTTAAGGTCTGACTATAATTAAAAGCCTGACTTAGCAAGGACTGCTCATCTATGTCAAAACTAGGCTCTCTCTGCCTTTTGGTAGACCCAAAAGGTTACATTGTCCTACAGCCAGTTTATAAGGTGGCACTTTTAAGGGCTAGTGCCATTGAAGGGATGCTTCCCTTTTATGAATCACACAGAACAAACACTAGACTTAGGTATTCTTTCTTGCATTTTATAATAAGATTAATTTAATTCTGATTTTGTTGAAAACCTTCTAAGGGAGAAAATTCAATGTACTGATAAACAGGAATAGATAAAAGAGTATTCAAAAAAACAATTCTTTTTTTCCAGGTGCGCTGACTAGAGTAGAGTGTGATGACATCATAGCTCAGAGCAACTTCAATTTCTTGGGCTCAGGTTGTCCTCTTGCTTCAGTTTTTTATTTTTAGTAGACATAGAGTTGGACTATTGCTCAGGCTGGTGTCAAACTCCTGACCTCAGTGATCCACCTGCCTCAGCCTCCCAGAGTATTCAAAAAGTAAAGTGTTTGTTAAGTAAAGTGTTTGCTCCTGTTAGATTATAGTCTTCAGGTTTGTGTGAAATTGGTGCAGTCTATCTGGATTTCCCTGCCTATCCCAGGGCTTAAAACCTTTTTGTGTGTTGCAAGAGGAATGGAAGAAGTTTAGATAATTAAGATTTTTCCATATGAAAAACATTTTTCTCTAAAAATAGCCCCCTTCCTTTACATGTCTGCACATGTCACTGAGGAGAAGAAATTGGAAAACAGTCTTTTATTTCTATACACTGCAAACATATTCAGTCATCATTCTGAACAATGTCTCAAATACCTGTGATTTTGTTTTGCACAGTATCTTGCCTATATAAGTAGTGACCTTTCCATAGAGACCCTGGTGTCTAATATTATCAACACAATTAACTTGTATCCTCTGTTATGCTTGAATCTTCTACTTGTTTTGACAATAAAAATCCTTACTACCTTTCAATAGAAAAAGAAAAAGGGAGGAAAGAAGGAAGAAAAGATGGAACGTAGGTAACAAGGAAGGAGGGACAGAGGCAGGGACAGAGGGAAGGAAGGAAGGAAGAAAGGGGTTTGGGTAGTTTGAGACTAGAAAGTTGCAGACATAATAAAATGCAAAGAAATGAAATAATGTTATCAGAATTAGAAATATATGTACATTTTATACATTGTTATACATTTAACCGAACCACAAAAATAAATGGCCGCCTCCTCTTTTCTCCTATATTGGCATAGATAGTGTTACCATCCAAGTGCTGGGTTTTATTTAAGTTACTTAGACTTCAGTTTGCTAATTTATAAATGGTAATAGTTAACCTATAAGATGGTTGTGTATTACTGATTCCAGATTCTCTTCTCATAAATGTGTACTAATGAAGAGAACTTCCCCCAACAAAAAAGCAACAACTCTGTACCTCAGAGAAACGTCCACATTGAAAGAGACTTCTCAAAGATGGGCATTCTGTTAAAAATAATAATAATAATAAGACCTGGTTGCTTTGTTTTCTCCAGAGAAGGGGTTGCAAAGCCCAAGGAAACATTTCAATATTTTTAGAACCAGAGGTGGATATAATATTGACGCTAGATTTTCAAAATAAGAGAGAGTAGGAAAATCCAGTGGAAAATGCTGGGGTTTGGGCTAACACATGTACAATCTTGCTGAATTTGCAAAATCAATGATTCCCAATATTTCTTGGAGAAATATACATCCCTATTTGCCTGGGGCAGCTTGTTGATGCCTGTTTCTCCAACATTGCTATGAATGACATCCCCTTTCAGTCCCAGAAATATCCCAGTTAGGACCATAAATTGTTATTTTCTTTTCCTCACATTGCTTTACTTCCTCCTTATCTATTTGGTAATTGTATTGCCTTGGATTTTTGGTTAATTTTTCCTCTGCATACATTATCTTATTTCTACTGCTAGATCCTGTTTCTCAAATTGCAGTACAGGTATCACCAAGACTATGCTATGTGGTCTCAAAGGATATAGGGATCAATAAAATAAATATAGGTCATCCTTATAATTATAAAATCATATACAAATGTAATAAATATAAATGTGTCATTGAACACAATGCCCCTTTGATGAACTTTAAAGATTTAACATCTTTAAACCCTCAAATAAATTTTGCTCTCAGCTTTCTTCTGTTTCCCCTAGACCCATGATTCCCAAACTGTGCTGAGGTACCTCAGGGCACTACATTGAACTCATAGCATACCCTAGGATACTTTATCCTTTCAGGGAAAAACAGAGGTATTCAATATCAATAGACAATGTGAAAACTACTAACTCAAGATAGTCTATACTTTCAATATTAGATGATATCACATTTCTTTAGAAACAATACTTTGATAGGCTAGGTTTTCAGCAATTGTTGTGATAAAAAGCAAGTACTTCATGAAAATAAATGTGGAACAGGTAGATCAGCAATATCCAAACTAAGATTTCAAAAGTTGTCCAGTGCCTAACAGGCATATACCCCCTAAGTAAATTATAGTTATTTAAGAATTAAATAAAAATATGTGTATTATTTTTTAATACCCACTTATTATCAGGACATAAAAATTAAGTTACTCACCTATTTAGACATATCTCCTTAATAAAGAGAACTTTTAGAGGTTTTATGTTTGTTTGTTCTTATAGTTTTTATTTCAACATATTAGGGGCACAAGTGTTCTTGTTACATGGATGAATTATATAATGCTGAAGTCAGGGCTTTTCATGTGCCCATCACCAGAACAAAGTGCATTGTCCCCGTCAGGTAAGTTTTTATCCTTCACCCCCTTCCCACCCTCCTCTCTTCTTAGTTTCCAATGTCCTTTATATCACTTTCTGATCACATGTACCCATCGGTTAGCTCCCAGTTATTAATGAGCATACGTGGTGTTTGTTTTCCCATTCCTGAGTTACTTTACATAGGACAGTGTTCTCCAGTTCCAAGTTGCTGCAAATGTCATTATTTCATTCCTTCTTATGGCTAAGTAGTGCCCCATGGTGTATGTATATACAATGTTTTGTTAATCCACTCATCAATTGATGAACATTTAGGATGACTCCATATCTTTGCTATTGTGAATTGTGATGTGATAAACATTCAAGTATAAGTGTCTTTTTAATAAAATGACACTCTTGTGTTAGTAGTTTGTAACCTGCCTTATTGCTATTGAAGATCTGTTTTTCCCTCAAAAAATAAAGTATCCCATGATAACCTATGAATTTGACACTAGCCTGAGCAAGATCGAGACCCCATCTCTACTAACAACAGAAAAATTAGCAAGTTATTGTGGTGGATGCCCATGGTCCCAGCTACTCAGGAGGCTGAGGCAGGAGAATCACTTGCAGACAGCTATCATGGTGCTATTGCATTACAGTCTTAACAACAGGTCAAGACCCTGCCTTCAAAAAAAGAAAGAAAGAGGGAGGGAGGGAGGGAGGGAGGAAGGAAGGAAGGAAGGAAGGAAGGAAGGAAGGAAGGAAGGAAGGAAGGAAGGAAGGAAGGAAGGGACACTGTTATGAAAGTGAAAAGCTAAGTCATGGCTTTGAAAAACCATCCAAAATATACAGGGTGAACATAAAGTTCATGTGCAATTTAAAATAGTTTAACATAGTAAATTGCATGAGAACTTTATGTCTACCCTGCATAAAGATTGCTGACAAGTTAAGAAGAAAAACAACACAATCTTAAAGAATCTTTCAGCCATGAAGGATTTGGACAGTTTCCAAAAACTTCTACGAATACATTCCCATTATGGTCAAACTTCATTATGAGGAAGTGATACTTTCTGGTCAGAACTCATCAAGGCCTGAGGGGGCCCTTTGCCTGCTCTGTAGCACTGAATAGGAATATTCAGGGCACTTACCTAGAGACTCCCCCAGCTCCATAGTTGGCAGAGCTTTTGACTTCCAATGTGCTGCTGACTTGCTTTGGAAAATAGTTTTCCTTTGGTCACAAAGTGTCCCCAATATACAAAAACCTTGCTGGCCCTGGGCAGATTTTATAGTAACCTATTCCTCATAGGCCCCAGGAAGTTTCTATCTATTTTTCATTTCCTCTTGTTAGTGTGTTTCAATTTTTTAAACTAGTAATTAGGAAACATACTCTGAACCACAATCTGATAACGAGACCTAAACTTCATAGATAATCCCCATGGCCAGACCACCCCCACCCTTCTGCTAGGATATAAGCTTCAGGAGGGCAGAGATTTTTGTCAGCTTTGTTCCCTGAGGCATCCTCAGCACCTGGAAAAAATGCCTGATGTGTAGTATATGCTTAATAAATCTTCATTGAAAGTGAGTAGATTTTACCCTAAGATTATCCTGAAAGAGTTAACATCTGTGTTAGTTCTAATTATAAGACTTGACACAATTTCTAACCTTCTTCAAATCTTCACCCAGATCCATTATTTTAGTAGTGGATGAATTTGTTAAGATGGTGGTATGACAGCTTTATCAGAGACCAAATAGCTTAAATAAGATAGAAGTTATTCTTTGTAATAATAATAAGCTCGTGTATAGCTTTATACCAACCTATTTATAAATTTTAACTGATATCCTTAATGAGAGAGCTATTATTAATATTATGTTATTAATATTCCTAATTTACAAATGAGACAAATTGCTTCTCAGAGAATTTTAAGAATTTTTCCAAGTGACATAACTGAGTCACAGATTTGGATTTGAACCGAGGATCTGGCTCCAGAATCTATACTTTTAACCACTACACCAATACTACCCACTTTTAATGTGTGTACAAATTGTCAGGAGATTTTTTTAAATGCACGTTATAATTCAGACTGAGATGAGTCTGAGATTCTGTGTTTCTAATAAGCTCACAGGTGCTGCTGGTGGTCTGAGAACTACACATTGTTCAGCAAGGCACTCCACCAAATTACCTCTCATAAACAGCCAATCTGGTAGGCACTCCCGGCATGTGGGATGGTTTTGTTCCATCAAGTGCCTTCCATACAGTGCCTTCTTTCTTTCCACCATCCACGGGGGGCTGCCCTAATCAACATGGCTAATAACGAACCATCACCATGTCTATATTCCAGTCCTTGGAAAAGAGGACAGAGAAAGTAGAGAGCAAGCAGATTGCTTTCAGCACATCACCAGAAGTTATAGATCATATAGATCAGTTATTAGCCAGATATAGTCATGAGGTCATAGCTGGCTGCAAGGAAGTCTGGGAAATGTAGTCTCCAGCTGGACAGCCACTCAGCTAAAACTCAGGCTCCTCCATTACCTTTTAAAATGGAGAAATGCAGATTGGCAAGACACCCGCAGTCTTGGCCACAGTCAATCTGAAAGCCTTTGGTTATTTTATCGCATCGTGTTATGTCTCTCTTCTTAGTATGATCATGTACATTTCTCTCTCTCTTTTGCTGACCTGCAAATGAGTTCCTTTATGTCTAGGAAAACTCATTTACCACTGTTATCTCCTTTAATTTGATTCCTCCAATGCTCTGATTAAATGGAAGGGGGGGGGGGATAAACTTTTACACACCCTGAAGATAGTCGGTAGCTTAGGATGAGTAGATGATAAACACTTTAAATCTCTGAGACTCCTTTTTCGTTAGTTGTCACTAGCATCTTTATCATTAGTGTCCCATCTATTCTTCAATCTGTAGATTGAAGATTCTTAAGGAAACTCAACGAAGTTGGAAGTACTGTCCTTAAATAGATTTATTTTGCTTATATTTTTCTTTTTCTCCAACTGGAAATGTTTATAAGCAGCTTTTGTTTTCTCATCTCTTACAACTAGAGAAGGCCCTGAAGAAAATATTGTGAAGGTAATTCATTCTAAGTAAATGTGATTTGAATCAACTTTAGGCAAAGACTGGGAGGCTGCCTTCATTTTTATTGGAATGTTTTGGATGCAGAGACGTTTGGATTGGGCCACTCACTTGATACGCTTATCCTTCCAGCAGTCATGGCTGAGTTGTCTGGAAGCACAGAATGCAGTGAGCTACCACACAAGCTCAAAACATCCAGCTACTTGTGCAGGTTATAAGAAACGGCTTTATCTTATTTCTAGTATTTGGATTTTTTTTAAAGAATTTGATCTTCATAGTTGGGAAATATATTTGCGATGATTACTCTGTTCAGAAGCTTTTGAATTACGCAAAAAAGCCAAAGATAGCCAAAGAAGTAAATGAGAAGCAAGTTGGGTAAGACAGAGGTTATTATTGCTGTGGCCTGGCACAGAAGCCTGCAGACTTTGGATTTCTGAAACGGGTCAATGTGCAAAACCTACTCAACAAAGCACGTTGAAATAAATTGAACTAGCTCCCCGCCCCTTTTGTTGGTCAGCTGAAGTACAGCCTCCTTTTTGGATGGACCTGGGAGTTATTTCTAATACCTTTGGTTTTCAGAAGATAGCACCATCTATGTCTCGACAGAAGGTGTAGTTACTGAGGTCTTGGCAGACAGCGTGGCCCATCCCTTTGTTTTAGCTTTCTCAATTATCAGTGAGTATCACTGCAGGCTCAGTTGGTCTGGCTGATTGATTATAAAGACAGCCAAAATGAACAGCTCGACCATCTCAGTCTGATTTCCCCGCCATGTATTGACCCAGTCCAAGTTACATATGTCACAGTATTTGCAAAGCTGTCACTGTTATAAAACACTTACAGGGAGCTTGCTATTGACAGGGAATTTATAAGAACCTAGAAATTAGCTATCCATGTCCTGTTTCAGTTTTTTAAAAATTTGTTAATGTGAAAAAGAAGCAGTTTATTAGACATCTACACGTCCCCACCAACAGCAGTACAGCAATGAGCAAACAGCACTTTCTGGGAGTTCTCTTTGATGTGATTAATTGGGCAAGAACTTGGAATAAGAGCAGAGAGCAATCTTTGTGTTTGTGTGTATGTGTTGTTTTTGTTGCTTTTAATCTGCCTTTATTTAAAAAAATCTCCGAATATGTAGAGACCAAAGCCTGGGACCCTTTTCTTACCCAAGAAGAGGACGTGCTGGCATCTGCTGGTAAAGGTAGGGACTGTTCTTGAGTACACAGGCTTATCTCATTAACTCAAGAGATGACCTGGTCTGTCTGGAAACTGTCTGCATTTCAACCCCCTTGGCTGATTTACAGTCAAAGTAAAAGGGGTCGTTTGAAATCGTGGAGCCAGTGGTTTGCTTTCATTCGTCTTTAAAGCCTTCAGTTGAATTCAGGATACATCAGAGAGATCTCTCCTTGCACTAAATAAACTTCTAACGATACTGATTGAGCTCCTCGGATGGGACACGATGGGAATGTGGGAAACTCAAGGCCCATTAAATCAGTGAGCACACTTAGTTGAAATTATGATACTCTGGTCACCCGTGGCTAAATGAAGAGCAGGGGGTTAATGAGTTTACCAGGTTAAAAATGAGCCGGTGTCAGGCAGGAATCAGACTCATTAATTAGGGCTCCACTTAAACTATCCAGCAGTTTTACTTACCAGCAGTACCCAAGGGGGGAGCTTGGGGGCCGACTTAGTGATGCACGTGGCTGTCTCAGGGAGGGTTAAGAGGGAGCAGGGGTAGCAAGAAGACAGTTGTAACCAGTTTTCGCCATTGACCACAATAAACTTAAAACCCAAAGTTCTAGCAGTTTTACTTTTGAAACTGACTGGGACGTTCAAGTAGAAATCTTCTCACCCTGGTGTGGTTCCCACAGACAGTCCCTAACATGCTAGGCTACTTCCAAAGTAATAGCCAGAATGGAATAAAAACTTGGCAGTGTGTCTTGAAAAAGGTGGGCCTTCCTTGTTGGGACATATAGATAAAACCAGTCTATTCACATGGTAAGAGGAAGAAAGCTTCATTTCAGGGATCAGCAATGAGTTGAGCATTAGAATCTCAAGGGTGGGCTTTGGAGAGGTCCTGACTCTGCATCTTGCTGTGAAATCTTTGAGCCTCCACTTCTTCATCTCTAAATTAAGGTCACTAATTCCCAACTTAAAGGCATGGTAATGGAGATTCCAGGTGATATAGGTATGGTACTTACTACGACATTTACTAAGCATTTCAGAAACAAAGATGCTAGCTGTGATCTGCTGTCTACAGCAAGGGAAGATTACTCTTTTCCACTTCATGTTTTAACTGTGTAAATCAATGAACATGGAGAAGGATAAAGGAAACATGGATGCAGAATGATTTGGACATCAGGTCTGGTGAACCCCTTCAAGGCCTAGGTAATTGTTCTTACATGAAGGGAGTCCATTTCCACAGACCTGCTGCACCTTCCTTGTGCTCTGGCCTCCCCATCCTCCTTCCCTCCCTCCCTCTCTCCTTTCCTCCCCCCTCTCTCCTTCCCTCCCTCACTCCTTCTATTTCTCTACCTGCTTTTATGCTAGAAGAGCCTGGTCCTACCAGCATTTTCTTTATAAAGCAAAGCACCTCGTCTCTAATTCAGAGTAATCATGAAATTGTCCCAGCCACATCTACCATTTAATGTCTTTATGCTTGTTCGTGACAACTCAATACTGTGTTGAACATGCTGTCTTCTGATTTTGCTGTTCTGATTCTTGAGTTCAAAGAAAAGCAGCTGAGTAAGATGTGTATGATTTAACTGATCAGGAGCATTCTATATGCACAAAGAGAAGTGTGTGAAGAAAGACCAGTTCATCCAGATTAAAGAGAGATTACTGGGGGGACACATATGAAGTGGATCAAACAGAAACTAGACAACCCTTTTCTTTAAGTCCCACAATTTGGAATGGTCTTTTTTTCCTGGAACTTTTTTTTTTTGGTGTGATATACACAGGGTATCCCAAAGGTTGCCCATAAAATCACCATACATAGGAAAATGGGAAATTATAACTATATGTATCTTTATTTACAAAATATTTATTACAACATTTAACAAAGAGGTGGCCAGCACATAGAGAATATTTTGTAAAATTTTTGTAATAAATATTTTGTTCATAAAGGTACATTTACCTACAATTTCCCATTTCCCCCGTGTATGGATGACCTTTGGGACACTCTTTATATGTCAAATATAGGCAAATATATTTGTCACATACACATACACCTTTATGGACAGAGTAATGAAGACAAAGTTAAGTGAAAGTAAGACTTCAAGGTTCCAATTTCCCTCCAGTATCTTGGCGCCTTTATGTGTATTATCATTATTATATTGGAATGAACATTCTGCCTCGTGGTCTGAAAGAAACAAAAGAATATTGAAGCTTCAGAAAGGCACTAGCCAGTATAGGATGTTGCAAAGGGGTAAGACTGGTGGAAAATGGCATTTCTATCTTGAAATGCATTCCTATTAATGAGAACATCCCATTACGAACTAAAAGTAATTGCAAACCTAAATTAAACAATTATTTCTAAGTTGTACCTTTTTTGATAGGTCACTTATTTTCTTTATCATGCATGTAAATCATGTTTAAATTGGTAAGAAAAATGTAATATTAGAATTAAGTTCTTTGAGAAGATTTTTAAAAATCTATTTTGTTTTCTGAATTTCTAAGTCTGTATCTTCCACCAAGCATACCATCAACACATTTTTGATGAATGAATAAAGGAATAAGTTGTAGTAGCTTTTAAATGTCAGTGAATAGAACAGGCTAAACAGCTTTTGTAAATTTTTTAAAATAAAAGGTAGCATCTTTCTCACTTGATATACTGATAAACTATGGAATGTTGGAAATAATACCTTTTTATATCTTAGGTCAAAAATACCCAAGATATAAATTCATCTTGTGATAAGATTTATCACAGAGAGTTATCTGCAAAGTGTTCTTCTACTTAATTCATAGAAGAGGCACAAACATACCCTCAAGTTTTCTTTCTTTCTTTTTATTTCTTTTTATTTTATTTTTTTATTTATTATTTTTTATTTTTGGCCAGGTTCGAACTGACCACCTCCAGTATGTGGGGCCAGCAGCACCCTACTCCTTGAGCCACAGGGGCTGCCCCCCCTCGAGTTTTCTTTTAGCATGAATCTTGCTGGCAACTAACTGTGTTTTGAGCAATTGCTCAAAAGAACTATATACATATATACTGTAAAACAATAAAGAAATGCCTCGAATTATAGTAAAAGAGAGAACTAATGAAAAGCGACCTAAGAAATATAATGAAAATAAATAGTTCTTCCACGTCCAGCTTCCCTCCAGGGAACAGGTTATGAAAGATAGCTAGAATAGTAGACTCCAGAATAAAATTATTCCAGGGTAGAAAGTAATTAGGGTTGAGTACATGAAAGCCCAGGTTTAATTGTTCTCTTTAATACAATGAAAGAAGAAATTCATCTTACAACTTTAAATGAGTGTCCCACTAATGGAGTATTTCCCCCAAAGGAATACTATAAATTAATATTTTTATATATTCTGTAATTATTTTGTGAATAGCACAATTATAGTGCATTGTACTTAGGGGCGTATGTTAAAGACATTATCAGGTACATGTCATCATTTAAAATATACCACAATTGTTGATACTGTATTTAAGCATTTATTTTTAATAGTCTAAGACCCTCATTCAGATCGCCAATAATTTATTTGGCTTTGGAGAGGATTTATTTCTTGTTCTAACTCATTCCCTGTTATAAATTTCTAGATTTCTCTAGGAAGCTCATTTGGGGCATTTTTTTGGAGCTGAGCAGTGGAAGAGATAGTGAATTTTATTTACGACTTCAAGTCTCTTTTGGCTCCTTGGTATCTGTAGGCTACACCGTAGACATGGAGCACTTCCCTGCCATGGGTGTGACAGCACAGTGGGCCCTGCCTCCACTTACACTAAGTTCACTTGGGGAGTCAGTAGGGACTTTGTGAGGCATAGGACATCTTCCTAGGCACAGGACATCTTCCTGGGCACAGTGCAAGATATATATAAACGATGGCCTTAGGGCACTTGTGGACAGCTGATTATAAATATCTTAATTCTAAATACTCAGCTGACAAGGCAATTGTGTTAGCTAAGTTAAATCAAGAGTAAACTTTCCCTTAAGAAATTCTCATCTTCTTTTGTAGTTGATATAAATGTACCCACTGCCTGGATTGTGATTTGAATATAGTCTCCTTTTATTTTTTTATTATTTTTATTTTTTTTTATTTATTTATTTTTATTTTTATTTTTTTTTAGACAGAGTCTCACTATGTTGCCCCCTGGTAGAGTGCCATGGCTTCATTGCTCACAGTAACCTCAAACTCTTGGGCTCAAGAGATTCTCTTACCTCAGCCTCCCAAGTAGCTGGGACTACCGGCACCCACCACAACGCCCAGCTATCTTTAGAGACGAGGCCTCCCTCTGGCTCAGGCTGGTCTCGAACCTGTGAGCTGAGGCAATCCACCCACCTCAGCCTCCCAAGTGCTGGAATTACAGGCATGAGCCATCTCACCTGTCTTTCAGTTTCCTTTTAAATTCATTGTAGAGGAAATGTGGCCTCAGTATCACCTGGACATAAATTCCAAATCAGACACTGCCTCTCCATGTGACTTAACCTCTCTGTACTTTCATTTCCTCATCTGTAATATAGCAATCTCAATAGCACCTGCATCTTTGAGACTTACTGGGAGTGTCATAAGTTAATATTTGGAATGTGCTTAGCATGGACTCAGCTATTTACAAATGCACTGTCAGAGTTTACTGTTATTTCTTCCCTGGCTGTATTGCTGAAAACTATTGAACAAAATATCTACTCTTACTGAATTTCAGTTTCTCAGAGGGTTGGCAAAATGAGATAAAGTATGATAAGTCATAGAAAACTATCCAGGGCTATGTGAAGGCTTACAAAATGCAACCAAAGCAAAGAGTTAGAGTAGTAAATAAAACATAAAGTAAAAATTTTTTAAGCCTCCAAAGTAATTACTATTTATTTAAAATCCCTACATTGTCATTACTTTATCTTTGGAGGGAAACCTTTATCATGTACATGGAAGTGCACAAATACATGTACGCATAGCCACAAAGTAGCCCTTGTGGCATTCAAAGTCCTAGCGATGAGTCCCTGTTCATATTTTCTTATGTTAATCTTGTGTTTTAAGGAATGGAAACAGACCTTTATGGTAGGCATATTCATTCAATATCTTGTCATGTATAATATCCTTAATCACTTCTATTTTCAAAAATTATTCATCATGTGCTTCTTGTAAATGTGGAAGTATAAATGCTACATGATGTGCCTTTTAGCCTGGGTGTGTTTAGAAGAGGTGAAGCCATCCTCTCTCTCTCTCTCTCTCTCTCTCTCTCTCTCTCTCTCTCTCTCTCTCTCTCATACACACACACAGACACACACAGTCCTGTACAAAAACTGGTAAATAAATCTGGTGGCCTTCAAAAGCAGGTGCTTTGGGGGAAAGAGGAGTAAGGAGAAACATTTAAATACATAGTATTTCCTTGCTGATATGATTCCTAAAGTAGACTTTGAGAAAGACAAAGAAACAAGTTAACACAAGACAAAATGGAGGCTTTATGGGGCTGTGCCGTCAAGCTTGGAGTCAGCTCATCAGCACTAAACATGCTGATGAATTGGAAAATCAGAGAAGAAGTCTTCAAGTTTCAGTCTCAAGGGACGGGCTGGCCTCAGAGATTTGTTTTCAGATCTTTTTATTTGTCTCTGCTCTGCAGTAAAACCTGAGTGAGCAAAATTCTCCCCATTCCAAGGACCCTGTATAGACTGTTGTAGGATTTTATGGGACTGATACTCTGTTCTTTTTTAGAGGGCCATTTATGCCCAGTGTCTTTCCTTCTCTCAGCCAGTGTGCATCAGTCTCTAAATCTTCCTCCCCCAACCTTTGAAAATTTATGGCAGCTTTCAGCCAGGCTTGGCTTAAAGCCATTGACCCTCTGTGGCCTGCGTTATTGACCAGAACACAGCATCTTCTGCCCACATAATATATGTCTCTTTATCTCCCTGAAAGGAAAGGAAATGACTCTTGGAATCGCCAACAACACAATAAAAATGAGAGAGGCTTTCCCATTTTTTTGTCAGTGGCATTTAGCTTTACAAAAAGCCACATTGGGATCAGCATGTGCATTAGACAGTGCTTTGAACTGTGCATTGAGAGGACACCCTTGGGAGCAGGCATTGTAGGCCAGAAGGCTCATCCCAAATAAAATTACCTTGTCTAACTTTTCACCTTGAGCATAATGAACAAATGGGCTGGGTCAGCAGTGTTTCAGAGCTGAATCTACAGACCCACTGACGTAGCAAACGCACAGAGACAGTCGTGAAAAACACAGTAGGATTTGCAGATCGCACATGCCTTTTTGGATGGGGTTTGAGATGAGGGTCATAGCGTTAGAAAAGGTTAAGTTTGAGGGTGATGAGCACTCATCTAGTCCAAGCCCCTGACTGTGTAAATGAGGAAACATATATCTAATGAGAGTATACAATGTTTCCAAGGTTGCAGAGCAAGTGAGTGCTAGAAAGGGAGCCCCCCATGGCCAATGTATGAAACATGATAAGACCTCAAAAGCTCACCTGGCCTTGTCTTTAAAAGTACCCTTGACTATTACTTCTATATAAAATACCATGTCACAGAGCTTATAGGTTAATAGGAAGTAAAATCCTCTGGCTTGTGTTCCTCTTTTAGGTATCATTTACAAAATTCCATATTTAAGGGATACCAGATGCCTGTTCCTACTAAGTTCAGATAGAAGCTGGGAGCAACACAGAGAAAAAACCCAAAGGAAAACAATGCAAAAGTGGTACTTAAAGCTTGGCAGGCTTGGATGAGTGTCTCATCCTCCACACCTTCACTGCCCTGAGGGTACAGTGGAAATGGCAGCACTCTCCCCCTCCCGCCACCCCAGAGCTGTCATGAGAAGGGAGATAGCTGGTACACAGAGTGTTTGATCAGTTGCAGCGTTACTGTTACAGCCTGGGATGGAGTACAACCATGTTGGAGGCCTGTGCTACCACAAAGCACTCTGCATGAGTTGGAGTGCTTTATCTGAATGGACCAGGCTTTTCTGGACAAAGAGGTTGGCAGAAGTCATGATTTTTCACAGAGGTGTAATTCACTAAGGGCTGGCAGCTGGTGCTCTACTGAGAGCATCGCAGTCACACAGAGTGTAGGGTGCTTCAGTCAACAAGAGACCACCAACGTGACACTGGGCCCCTAAGTTTAGAATGGGGCTGAAAAATCCCTATCTCCTAGTGACTTTATAGCAGTGGGACTATTGTCAACCAATTACTTTATTTTTCATAAATTTAGCACAATGTAATTGTGCAGTGTTTATAAAGTTTACGGTAGCGTCATGTCCTGAGCCCTCACATTCACTCCCCATTCTGTTACAAACTTACCTGGAGCAATTTATAATCCCACAAGCTCCGTTCATGGTAAGTGCCCAAGGGTATTATTTTTTAAATCTTCTACCATAGTTTTACTGTAACTTTTCTATGTGGTTTTACTGTACTTTTTCTATGTTTAGATATACAAATAGTTAACATTGTGTTACAGTTGACTACAATATTCAGGATAGTAACATGCCATATGGGTTTGTGGTGGAGGAGCAATAGAATATACTGTGTAGCTGGTGCATAGTAGGTTAGGTTTGTGTGTACACTCCATGATGTTCACACAATGACAACATCAACTAACTAGGCAGTTCTCAGAAGGTATCCCTGTCGTTAAGCAACACATGACTGTAGTTCTCAGGTTTAGAGTCCAAACACCAGGTGACACCACACTTTTGGCAGAACACTGGGATTTGTTGATATATTCAGCTCTGTTACATAAACTAGAATCCAGAGACAAAATTCCTTCAATAGAGACATATATTACCTACTTATTTATCTGCACAATCTACCATAAATAGCTGTTGATGAAAACAAAAGTGAGTCTAGACACAGCAGATTCCTGACCAGTGTTTTTCATTTCCAGACACCATTTCTTCATTGCTTATCTGTAATGGCTTTGGTTTGGTTTGGTTTAGGTTATTTATTTATCTTTTTGTAAATAATGTCAAGGAGACAATCTGCAGCAGATGCCAAAGTTTTAAGTAAAATTTGTGGAGTAAAAAATGTTAAATGATAAAATCTGTCCAGCAACTTTTTTTTTTTCTGGTAACTTGGAAAATACACACATTATTGAATTTTAACAATAAAACATTTTGGTCATCTCACCTTACAAATCACCAAGGATTGGCCAGGCACTATGGCTCATGCCTGTAAGCCTAACTCTCTGGAGGTTGAGGTGGATGGATTGGTTGAGGTCAGGAGTTTGAGACCAGTCTGAGTGAGAGCAAGATCCAATCTCTACTAAAAAATAGAAAAATTAGGCAGGCCTGGTAGCAGGCATCTGTGCAGCTACTTAGGAGGCTGAGACAGGAGGATCACTTGAGTTTGAGGTTACTGTGAGCTAGGCTGAGGTCATGTCACTCTAGCCCAGTGACAAAACAAGTCTATGTTTCAAAAACAACAACAACAAAAAACCTACCAGAGATCCAAGGATCCATGCGGCAATTAAAGAAACATTGTACTAATGGGCTAACAAACAAGGGGAAGTCATATTTCCTAGTCACCTGAGTATTCAAATAAGGACAAAAGAACTGGAGACTTACCTAACTATTTATGGTAGATTGTGCAGATAAATAAGTAGGTCCAACTGAGTTTTAGTGTCTTACCTAACCAATAACATTAAAGACATGAAACATAAGGACACTGTTCTGGTGTTGTAGTCAATTCTTTAATTGAAGACATGTCAGTAAGCCATACTTCTATTTATCACCATAAAATTTCTCTTTCAAAACTGAAAGTAAGTGTCAAAATATTGAAAAGTTATTATAGTAACAGTAGCCTGAAAACTATGTCCGTATAAGTCAAACAGGACCTTAAAATATTTCTGTTCTATTTAGAATCTCTTTCAGTTTTCTCAGATTTTTCTTTTGGGGAATAGACATATGAAAGTAACAATTTAACCTTTAGAACTGAGTTTTTACATCATGTTTTAAAAAACGTATGTTCAACAGTAGGCAATTGATGAAATAACCCAACTATACACCAAAGTGATAGATTAAGCAGATTTTAAAAGAGAATTTCTGCAAGAAATTCTGCAAGAATTACTGACATGAAAAGACAAATACTATTTTTAATCTAGCTATCTATGCATATGTAGAAAAAACTCACTAAGTGGTTAATAGTATTAATGCTATAAACAATTATCCTACTTCCTCTTTTTATATATTTTAATTTTTAATAAATACATTACTTTTCTAATAAAGAACTACAATTATTAATGTAAAAATTAAGGTTTCTGTGTAACATTATCTAATTGCTAAAATAGCAGAAATACAACATTTCATTGATAAAGCTGTCCTTACCACATGCACTCTGGAGACAGCATAGGAACACAGCTTTGGTGTCCAGAGAGGCACAGGAAATGTGTATATGTGTACGTAGCTCTGTTTATAATAGTACTTTATGTTTGCATAGATGTAAATATCATGAACAAAATACCGTATATACTTGAGTATAAGCCGAGTTTTTTCGGCAAAAAATTTGTGCCGAGTTCGGGTTTTTCGGCACAAATTTTGTGCCAGAAAAAACTTGGCTTATACTCGAGTATATACGGTATCTCTCAACTTGATCACCTGTTAGTGTCAGGCCAAGAGAGGTCCCTTAGAGCTGCAGTCCCCACTCTCAGGCTGAGGACTGGTACCAGCCCATGGCCTGTTAGGAACCTGGCTACATGGCATGACACCTGCGTTCCACCTCCTGCATCCTTCCCACACACCCCATTCCCCACCCATGGAAAAATTGTCCTCCATGAAACCAGTCTCTGGTGCCAAAAAAGATCGGGGGCCACTACCTGAGAGTGCTCTGCTCTAGCAATGTCACTCTCAGTAGGACATGGTATCCAGGAGACCAAAGGAAAGTGCCCACCATAAGTCTGTTCCTTCCTTTTTGGCACATGATTCTGCTCCTAGAACCCAGGAATATTCTGTCTCTTCCCCAAATCCATGGATAGGAAGGCCACAACTTTCCAGAAAGAAGCTCCAAAAAGTCCACGAATTCTAAATTTGAGCCTGTGTTCCTCTTTCAGCCTTAGTTTCCTTTGAAGAGTTTAAAAGGATGATGATACCAGATTACAGGGCACCCAAGAACATTCGGACAGAGTAGGACTGGGTGAGGGGAGGGGAGAGCTGTGGCAAACAGTATATGGGCTTCCGTTTGGGCTCTCATCCCAGATCTTATAACTGGGAGAAGCAGACTTGTGCACATTTATATTTTTTTAGGAGTAGGGTATATACCTGTCATTAGATTCTCAAAGGCCTCAAAAAGCCTGATCATAGTGGAAAGAGTTGAAAACTAAAAAGAACACCAGCCTAGAAGGCAGAAGTTCTGAGTATTAGCCCTTTTCTTCCACATACCAGAGGAGGGAACTTGGATAAATTCTCATGACCTAAGTTACCCATACAATAAAATTGAAAATCATAATGTACATTAAATTTTGCCATAAATCATAAAGAAATTCAAGATAATCAGTTTAATGTATAATTCCCCATCTTCTTTTTTTTATCTGCAGCACCTTCATTAGTAAAATTAATTCACGTTCATAATATTGCTACAAGCTAAATTTCACTATAATTTTTCAGAAGATCTAATTTGAAGGTGACATGTACCTTTTTAACTATAATTTGAATCTGAAAGTTTTAACAATAGATTTTTTACTTGATTTAGATTTTCTGTTGTCTATATCTCCTTTTGGTAAGTGAATAAATGTTCTACTTGAGTGTGATGTTTGCATGCTTTAATTACACCAAGACATTGAGGAAAAAAATGAATATCCTTAACATTCTAAATAGGTTTTTGCATGATGAAAAAGAATCGCTGTTTTTCTTTTGTTTTATGTGTTAAATATATTTTCCTGTATATTATTATAGTGAAAAAAGTACATTTTAAGTTGCCTTCTTGAATGTGGAAGTTACATGAGTTTTCACCTTCTCAATTCTTCTTGATTCTCAATTACAATTGCTCATCCCATAAACTTTCACTGTGACAATGTGATCAGACTACAGCCCGATGTGCCCATCTATTGATTGTCTTATTTGGTTGGAAGGATGGTCTCGTGTTTATTGGTGTTGGTTATCGCTATTGATGTTGCCATTCTTTCTCAGTTGCAGAGTGTTTTTAGTTTTTGTTTTATGAGGTTTTACTTCTCACCCCATTAATTAGCATTTTGCAGTCATCATTATTACTTAATGTCTTTTCATGAAAAGTGTCAGTCACTGGGGCGGCGCCTGTGGCTCAAAGGAGTAGGACACCGGCCCCATATGCTGGAGGTGGCGGGTTCAAACCCAGCCCCGGCCAAAAACTGCAAAAAAAAAAAAAAAAAAAAGTGTCAGTCACTGTTGTTCAGTGCTAGTGTCACTTGAATTTAATGAATTCTGCTAAAGCCAATCCCATATTGAAGTACAAGGGATAAGCATTTCATGCTTGACTTATTGTGGTATGCGATAAAATTAATAAACTCCTCCTCATCAGAAACCATAAAAATAGGCTTAAAGAGTCTGAAAAACTGGGTACAAATCCCAGCTTGGCCACGTTCTAGCTACCTGAATGTGGACATAAAGTCTTTGGCACCCTGTTACCTAGCTATGGATGAGAAAATTGGACTTTGTCAGGGCCCCGAGCCTATGAGTGGTCCTGAGGGGATCTGTGAACCTTCCCCTTAATAGACATGTAATGCATTTAGTTAATATGTCTACACAGGCAATATGTCTCCTGTCCCCAAGAGGCTCCATGCTTCCCCACACATTCTCAAAGTGGTTCTTATCCTAGAGACTGAGGACGCCTGAGCCCGATGGTCACTACAAAGACGCTGGGGGCAGAATATGATGTATAGTCACGGGTCACTTCACAATGGAGACACATCCTCAGAAACACGTCCTCAGGAGAGCTCATCGTTGTGTGAACATCAGAGAGTGTATTTGCACAGACCTAGATGGCACCGCCTACCACAGACGGAGGTTCCATGGCAGAGCCCCTCGCTCCTAGGTTACAAACCTGTACTGAATACTGTAGGCAACTGTAACACAGTGGTGATTATTTGTGCATCAAATATACCTAAACATAGAAAAGGTATAGTAAAAATATATAGAGATAAGATAAAAAATGGTACCTGTATCTAGGGCAGTTACCATAAATAGAGCTTGCAGGACTAGAAGTTGTGTGGGAAAGTCAGTGGAAAACTGTGGGATCGTCAGAGAATGTGAAGGCCTAGGACACGACTGTACACTACCGCGGACTCCACAAACAGTGAACATGTAGGCTACCCTAAATTTATAAACACACTCTTTCATCATAACTTTTTTACTTTATTAACATCAACTTTTTAAATTTTTTGACTTTTGTAATATCATCTAGCTTAAAACACATTTTACAGCTATCCAAAAATATTTTCTTTCTTTGCATCTTTATGCTATACGATGTTTTTCTATTTTTAATTTTTTTAGGCCTTTATGTTAAAAACCAAGACACACACACCACATACATATAAGCATAGACCTACACAGATCAGGATTATCAGGATCACGGTCTTCCACCTCCACACCTTGTCCTCTTGAAAGGTCTTCAGGGGCAAAGGCACGCACGGAGCTGTCGTCTCCTGTGACAGCAGTGCCTTCTTCTAGGTAGCTCCATAAGTGTCTGCCTGAGGCTGTTAGATAGGTAAGTGGCTTTTTATAAGTAGAAGGTGTATACTCTAAAATAATAGTAAAAAGTAGAGCATAGCACATACATAAGCCAGTAACGCCGTTGTTTGTTATCAAGTGTTACATACTATACACAGTTGTGTGTGCTACGCTTTTATACAACTGGCAGCACGGTAGGCTTGTTGGCACCAGCATCACCACAAACACAAATAGTGCTCTGCACTATGACGTTGTGACATCACTAGGTGATAGGATTTTCTTTCATCTCCATTATCAGGTTATGGGACCATAGTCTATATGTAGTCCATTGTTGACCAAAGCATTAGTATGTATCACCTGAGTGTGTGAGTTTTCAAAAAAAGCATTACACCTTTCTTTAAGACCAATTTGACAGAATCTGTCAAAATTTCCAAAATGAGAAACATGGGTGGCTTGCTGAGGGTGAGTGGGTGGCTGCATTGCTGAGAATCCAGGGTTAGGGTGGCAAAAAGAACTCTCTTCAATTTCAAATCAAGGAATTTGGAGTTAACCTTGGGAATGGGGAGGCCTGTGGACAGTGTCTGAGACGGGAACTGACTTGATAGAAGTTTCTTTTGGGCAAGACAGAATCAATGTGGCAGAAAGATCTGGAAAGAGCCTGGGGGTTACCAGTGACTTTGCAGGACTTCATTTCCTCAACTGTGTTCTTGTTAACTCCAATGACTTGAGACATGTTAACAGGCAACATCCCCCACCCCCAAAATGAGCTGTGGGGTCAATGAGCTGTGGGGTGCTGAGTTAGAATGTGAGCAGGTTTTCATCAGACAACTACCAGAACCCCTAAGAATGGGATGTTACCGAACACAGCATTTTCCCAGTACCAGTGTTAGCCACAACCTCTCTTCACCAGTGCCTGTTGGTGAAGTCACACTGCCTGGGTAGCTCCACCACTAGTAGCTCTGTGGCCTTGTACAAGTTACTTAAACTCTCTGTGCTTAGTTGCCTCATCTGAAAAGTGGGGGCATTAATGCTATACATACATCACTTGGCTATTAATGAGATGTTACAGGCGGTGTACTTAGCACATGGCTGGCCATAGTAAGCAGTGAATGAATATAAACAGTGTTGCTGCTGCTAATGATGAGTTTGAAGATCACACATTTGTTCAATGAGAATACCTCATCCCTTTAAGATTTGCAGTTGCCACCTACAGAAAGCCCTGTTAGAAAATTCTTAGAGCCCAAATCTGCCTTCCCATCATTTCTACACCTTTTAAAATGTAACTAGTCATGCAAAAAGTATTTATTTATTGATAATCTTTTATGGACCAAGGACTGTGCTAAGACTTGAGAACACAAAAGCAAAAAAACTATCATCTGCCACCAACCAGCTACTGCCTAGGTGTGGGGACAGGTTGGTGAGCAGACACTTACCACTCTGCTTAGGGCAGATTAGAAGCTATGAGAACACCTGGAAAGGGGTTTTCATTTATCCCCACTGAGGGAGCCTTAGGTTCTCTCCAGACAAAAAAATGCCTGAGCCACATCAGGACAGTCAGAGTTATTGAGGTAGGGGAGGAGGGGTAGGGAGGGGAATGGGTGCACAGCCGTGGAAGGGTAGGAACACCTCTGGCAAGGCCGACAGCTCAGTGCAAGTCAGGAAATGACAGAGACCACACGGTTAACAACTTTCAAATCATGAAGGGTTGCACCATGGCAGGTCCAGTGTACCAGGCTAAAGAATTTTATTTTATCCTAAGACAAAACAATGGCAGGATTTTACACTAAGGACTAACAAGCAGACATATTTTAGAACTGAGAAAGGTCATTCTAAGTCTTTGGCAACCTCCCTAAAACTCTATTTCCTCACTGGTAAAATGTGAATCATAGCAATACCT
The DNA here is from genome assembly GCA_963574355.1 of Loris lydekkerianus. Classification (NCBI taxonomy): domain Eukaryota; kingdom Metazoa; phylum Chordata; class Mammalia; order Primates; family Lorisidae; genus Loris; species Loris lydekkerianus. The sequence continues at coordinate 41,714 of CAUYPK010002360.1, forward strand.
ACCTTATAAAAGTGTTCCAAGGATTAAATGAAATTAACATAAAGTGCTGAGCACTGTGCTCAATTTTGATGATTATAATTATTATAAATGCCAGTTCTCACTGCTGTTTCCTTCTGATTAGAACATGAACTGCAGAAAGTGTCGGGCTAGAAGTGGCTAGACAGGGTAAAATGAAGAGTTGGCAGAGAGAAAAGGAACAAAGAGAACCTCTGAGGGATCAAGTGGCTTTGTCAAGGTCACCCAGCTATTGAGAGTAAGAGCTGGACGCAGCTTTACCTGGCTTCAAAGCCCATGCACTTCACCCCCTGTCCAGAAGCCTCTCTCCATCTTTGGGTTAAGTTTGTCATTTCAGAATTTCCTAGAAACCTTGCTGTTTCAGAGAGACACTAACATTCCCTTTAATGAGTTCTCCCACCTCCATGCCCTAGCCTAAACTCTCAGTATGCAGCAGCTTTTCAGCTTAGAAGTTCTAGAACCTGCACCCACACTGGGGGAGGAAAGCAGGCCCATGCCTCAGAGAATCTTTCAGCAGAGCCCCAATTTCCCTATGTCACCAGCCCCTCAGAGTCCCCAGGAAAAACACAAGGACGCTGGCATGGGGCCAGCTCTAGGGGTGAGCAGGGGACCTGCTGCCTCTCTGCTGTCCTCTACCCACCCCCCACCCAGGTGCAGACACCCCTCCAGAGCACTCAGACTCAGAAGTGGCAGGCTCCTTGGGAGTTCCAGGAGCACCAAGACAGGAAGGTTTGGTTTGGTTCCTAACAGAGCTCAGTGCCTTGGGCTTTCAGAAGATGTTCTTGGGTTTCAGTTCACACCCCATTGGATTTCAAATCAACCTGAAAACTCCCAGGGAAGGTCAGCTGAAACAACTGAGTTGGGTCGGCTCTCCCCTCAGAGCCACAAATCACAGGACTGCCATGGGGGAGAAAAGGAGAGATGAGAAACTTGGCCCATGCTGGTCATTTACCCCAAATATGTGTGTGTGTGTGTGTGTGTGTGTGTGTGTGTGTGTGTGTGTGTGTGTTGGGGAGGGGGGTGTTCATTGCATAGCTGTTAGGCTTTCAGCATGAAATGTTTACACCATGGCAGGGAGGTGTGTTTCCTTAGAGCTGGATTCTGCCTCACCCCAGTAAGGTGTCAATGCCAGGCCCAAACATTATGTGGGCTAGATGTTAAGTACTTAACTTTCATTATTCCATTTGATCCTCAAATGAAGTAGGTACCATTATTATCCCCATTTGATGGAGGAGGAAACTAGTCTCTGCTGGCAACTTAGAGAGGGGCTGTAAACCCAGGCAAGTATGTGCTGAAGCACTCATGCAAATGGCACAGAAGATGTTCTAGTCTGAGGCATGGGGACTCTCTGCCCAAGGGTCGTAGCAGGGGCTGGGCAACCATGTGCGGGGCATCGCTCACGGGTGAAGGCTGGGGGTGCTGGTGAGAACCGCCTGCTAAGGTCCTTTCTGACTCCAGGATTCCCTGACACCCTGGCAGGTCCCACTGGAAGAAGTAGAACTCTGTGCCTTTTTTGCTAGTGTGGAAGGCAGCCCTCAATGTCCCCCTTTCTGGTTGAGTCCCATTAATATTTATGTAACAATTATGTGACCCCTCTCCCTCAAGGGGAACAGGGACCTCCGATCGCCATGATGAGAGGCCAGGGAGACGCCCTTCTCCTCTGCCACCGTGATTCCGGAAATCCTTGTCCATTGCTCTCCACCAGGGGGTGGCAAAGGTCTGGCAAGGGCTCTTCGTCTAGCCTCTCCAGGCCTGGTTACATCTCCCAGGTTAGTCACTCATTTAAAAAATAAAACTCACGTGTGCATTAGAATGTCTCTTAAAACCAGCTATCACAGCAGGGCCATCTGCATTCTTTTCTGGGTCCATACAGCGAAGAGCCAATTCCAGTACAGTGGAGAGAAGCCAGGTTTGGGGCCCAATCTGGTCTTCATCCCCTCACCAGAATCTTTTTCTCTTATTCCCAGTATCAAAAGACTATAATCTGATTCACATAGTCTGAAGCTCTCCCCTCCCCTTTTGGTAATACCTGCATAAACAGCACTACCCCCTAGTTACGCGTAGCAGAGCAGTAGGCCTGTTGTGAGCTGTGAACACCTGGCCACCGATTGGATGACATTTGCAGAGAATCCTGTGGGCGAAAGATCTGGGAGCGAGTGCTTGCCCTTGGCGGCCGGGCGGCCAGAGCGGAAGAGACCGGGCCCAGCAAAAGCTGTGTGTGATCCCAGCCCAAACGGCTGGAGAAAGGGCTATCCTGGAACAAAGGTGCTGAATGAAAGGTGAGCCATGTAACTACAGTGTTGAGAAAGGGAGACAGAACATGGTGGAGTCAAACAAAGGGGCTGGAAGAAAAAGCAGAGAAACAAAAGTGTCTCTCCCCTTGCAGGGGGAACGGAAGCGCCGCCAGGGCCCCAACTCGGTCCTCTTTCGCCATCTAGTGGCCGCAATTGGTGACTGCAACACAGACTGCGGCGAGTGATCTTGACGCAGTGAACGAAGTCTCGGTGAGATCGCTACCTTCTGTTGGCAAAAGGGGACTGTTCTGCAGCACAAAGGGTAACTTGAGCCAAAAACACCACCAGGAAAGTAGGCCCCTTTCCGTGGAAGGACTTGTTTGTTTTTATTCGAAATACTGTCCAATTAAAGAACAGATGTGTGTCTTGCTCAATTTGTAGGGTAACGGAGGTTGCGCTTGGAAATTCCCCATCCCCTAGCAATTTCTTTTAAAAGGATTCACGTGTGTAGCACATGATTAAGATCACTGTCAGGAAAGGTCAGTCCGTTTATAACAAATAAAGGTTATTTGTTACTTCCGTTTTCTGCTATATCCAGAAGCCAAACATTCCCTATGTTTTTAAGAGGAAGGGGCGGAGACGGTGTCACATTGGATTCTTTGGCCAGAATTCACTCCCTGGTCGGGGAACCCCAAGTTTTATTCTCCTCTTTGAAAAACTACTTTGAAAAACTACTTTGAAAAAGCCTTCCTTTGAAAAACTACTTACTGGTTCTGGCCAACTCTTGTCTGCAGATTTTTTCCCATTTTAAAATACAAAATATTTGAGGATCATCTTGATACTAATGTTCACTGATTAATAGTATAAAATATAGAGCTTTGTAGCAGCAAGAACTGACATGTTAGGAATAAAACACACATGAACATAAAAAGTGTTACACTTTTAGAGATGTGTATGTACACCCTAAATGAGTATACCTGACTATAGCAAACATTTTCACATGAATGAGTTCCATTTCTCGCTGCTTGTATTACATGGTGAACAGTGCAGTCCTGTGCATTCTTCCCTGATCACTATGAATGTATGTATCTTTAGCTGAATGAACAGATGAAGGCACAGTCCAGACCTGTTGACAGAGAAGGTCCACTGTTTGCTCCGCAGCTCATCTGTGCAGGCCTTTGGGCCACTAGTCACTCTGGGGTGATAGTGCATGATCCTTTATGTGAAGCAAGCTGTGCTTTGCTTTGCTACTGCAGACCAGGGGTCTAAGAGAGCTACAGAAACTTCCAGTTTGATGCACTGACCTGCTGTGGGGCCAAAGACCCCATGGAATTGACTCCACTTGTAGCTTGACCTTCGATCACATGAGCCTGGAAGCTCAGAATAGCTGGATTGGTTCCATCTGTACTGCATTCAAAGGCCTGAGGACTCTGCGTTAAGGGCCAAATGAGCTCCAGGATAGCAATTACTGAGGTAATCAATAGACTCTGGTGGAGATAGGAAAGCAGGAAGATGCTAGGGAGCTTGGTGATTGCTTTGGTGAACAAGTTATTTCCCTTAGTTGTGTGTTTTACCTTCAGAGATCCAGTCTTCTTTTATCCCTAGTTATTCACCTTGGGCCAAAACTTAGGAAATTCACTTCTGTGGGCAACGAAAGGTATTTATCTTGTACCGCGTGACATGGGATGGGCTTCTTTTTGACCCTTGAGGAAGAATCAGAACTCCTTTCTGAAGCAGTGATGCCTGTGATAACTGATTACGCTCACAGTAGCATTTAATATGGGCTCTTGCAAATCCATCTTCAGCTCCAAAAAGGGTGCTAATCGAATCTACTATGGTACAACCCTTGAAATAAGCAAAGACATTATAGTTACTCCCTCTCCCATCTTCCTCCTTGGTGCTCTAAGATCACCAATAAAATCAAAATTAACACCCTCAGCAACTTCTGTTGGGAAGATGACTAGAACCACTGGGCCCCTGGTGGATACAGCTGACAAGATCAGTGACGGAAACTTGGCCACGACACCATGCTAGGAGCCTCGGGGGGGAGGCCATGGAAAGGGGAGAAGCAGGCAGGCAAGCAACTGCGAGAGAAGGGGGGTGGGCTCCCCAGCAGGCGGCCTTAATGGCAGAGCTCTTGAGAAGGGAGCAATTGATATCAGAGGCTGGGGACGACACAACAACATGACCACTCCAAATAAGCCAACTGAGAAGGACGTCCTGGTCATGCTGTCATTTCTGTTTTCCTCATTCCTCTGCAGAGAGCTCAGCAATATGCACCATTGCCTAATCCCCATTCTTGTTCCTTAAAGAAAATGCCCGGTCAGCTGTTCCTGTCCCTCAGGGGAGGATGCTGGCATGGCCACAGGAGCAAAATGTCATTTCTCTTTGTGCATCACCTTTGTTGTCCACTTCCCTTAAGGAATGATCCCAAACCCCCATGTATTTGTCTCTGTGGGGGGATCTTTGGCAGATTGCTCTCTCCAAGGGTGGCCACAACAATCTCCCCGTCCCACATATTCTATGTTGTGACCTTGTCATCCTTCCATGAATCCGGTGGTCTTGTGACTTCAACCAATGAACAGAACCGATGCTATGTGGCTTCCAAAATGGAGTTAGTAAATGGCTCTTGATGTGTGCCTGGGTGGAGAAGGAGGGAGAGAGCCAGGGAGGGTTCTGCGGAGACGATCATGTTTTCTCATCATGGCTATGGTGTCATACGTCCCACATTCTAAGATGTTACATATTTTTAAAGTATTATCGATTTAATAATTAGGGAACAGAGAACTACCCCCATTGTGTTAAATGTGTCACCTATTATGCAACACATTAAAAGAAACATTAAAATATGAAATAAATGCATGAAACACCAAGAAATACGGTAAACCATGCAGTATGCTTGCACACCTCTCAGAGCATTCTAAAAGTACAAGGGAAGGAGGACTTCCAGACTTTACTGCCCCTTGATGTCGCAGGCAAATGCCAGCAGTGCCAATTTATCCACTAGACATAGTGGGTAGGGCCGCAATGCCTTTAGGGTTCCACAAAAAAAAAAAAAAAGTTTTTATTTCTTTTAAAATCAAAAGAAGAAAAAGAACTTTGAGGTTGAATAAAATATTTTAATATATAACAGGAATATATTTGTCTTGAGACCAACAACTCATAAAATACACTTTTTCATATTTAAGATATTAAATTTAAATATTTATAAGTATTTTAAAGTTAGCATTTGATGTGTTTTATGGAAGAAAGTCATCATGCAGTTGAGCTGTCTCTGATCATGTACTAAACGGACTCGGACATGTATAAGCTTCTCTTTTTACTCCCCAACTATGCAGATCTCCAAGTGCCTCTAGAAACACATCCCAGACTTGCTCTGGTCAGCATTTCCGCATTTGAAATGTAGATGGCCCCCTTGCTCTAAAGTCAGCTCTGTGATGGAGTGTGATTTACAGCAACTGTCCTGCTGCATGGAGATGCCTCCCGTGTAGCAGGCAGAAGTTACTTTGGGTAGAGATAGTTCAGTGTGCACAGCTGGAGGCAGGCCTGGGATTTTTCATGGCTGTCATTCTTTTAAACCTTCAGTCCCTGAGGATAATCCTTGGAAAGTAAAACCTGGCCATTTTAAACTCTATTTGAATTACTGAGCATGCCAGGCGTGAAAAATAAGTGTCTAGGAAAATAAATAGGGTACATAAAAAGAGTTTATTGAACTTCTCAAAATCAGGGAAAAACAGTAAATGGCTGCTGCTTTTTAAAGCATTCCAGGAAGTCCTTGCAATTTGTTAAGTGATCTCTTGGCTCCCTTGAAAAATCATGGGCTCAAATACTTAGGGACAAACTAACAGAAATAATACGACTCCCTGAAGCAATTTCATACTTCGGGAGATGGCTAACAAAATTTTTGAGTGAAACAATAAATTTACCACTTTTCAGAATCCTTAGCCTCGTCTTTCAAGATTGGATGGCTGCTCATGAAACAATGGAAACAGGCCAAATTATCCGACTTTTTTTCTTTAGCTGCTTTAGGAAGGACAAATGTGAACGTGTATGAAGAGGAGCACAGGAACCAAGAAGCAGTGAAAGAGCTTAAAACCCATTTAGACTCCTTAGGACAGGAGGGTCATTTCTTATGCTTTTAACTTGTGTCTTGCATGAAGTGTCTCCTTAAGCCTTTTCCTTTCTCAGCCACTTTGAAAAGTGATTTGCCTCGATCCCATTCAATTCAAATTCCATATAAATAATAGATGTGCTTTCTGTAAAGTGAATTGCCAGCGAGGCCTGGCGCCTCTTGTCTGCTAAGCAACAAAGATGGCGGCTACAGAGATAAAGCCGGGGGTAGAATGAGACCTTGTCCAACAGAGGTCCTAGGGAGACATGTGCCCAGACATTGTGCCATCTCTACAGAAATAAAATTCAACTAAACTTCATCAAAATATATTCAGGTAAGGAGTATAAACGTGCCCCCAAATGATGATTTCTCCTTCAGCTGAGGTCATATTATTCAATATTGCACATGACGTGATACGTTCTAAATTCTTAGTAAGGATAGTACAACTGTAAAAAGGTCATTAAATAAAATGTCATTAAATGAAAATGAGGAGAATATAGGTAAATGGACATGGTAACTGTTGGGAGAGGTTGATAATATACTTTGGAGCCCCCAAATAAGTAATATGAATGAATAGTACAGGGGATGCATCAACACTTTTCTCAGTTTGGTACCTGTATCCACTGACTTTATCCTCACAGCAATCCTGTAATTATCTTTCTTTCACAGAGGAGGAAATAGGTACTGAGAGGTTAAACAACTTGCCCAGGTCACAGACAAACGGGGGCAGATCTAGTGTGAAGACCCAGGTGGGTTTCGGACTGTGTAATGCACACTCAGTCTTCTGCCTCTCACATCTGGCTCTGGAGTGTTGCAGATTCTGTTAATGTTCCGTCCTTCTCCCCTAGAGCTCTCTGGTGTTGTAGAGGCCATGGTGCCTCATGCCCTCTGGTTGTGGACGTTGGGTCACAGACAGGCTGGGGCAAAGTGTGGGGAGTTAAGCAGAGCTGGGGGGAGGGGAGCAAGGCGAGCAAGAGAAGGAAACTGCACTGAACGAATCTAAAACCCACAGGCTGTTCCACAGCGTTCAAAATGACCAAAGGCTTCCCTTCGATAAAGACAGAATAGCAACAATAGCAAAAGATTACAAAATAACTCCAAATAACAACAGTAACAAAAATGTCGGGCCTGTCTTTCTTGTGAATATAGATATGAAACACGCTAAATGTTAGGAAAAAAAAAAACAATTCAGCAGGAAATTAAATAAATGCCATACTATAACCAACTAAAATATTTCCCAAGATTATAAAGATGGTTTCTATTAGGAAATGTGTGCACATGTATGCATATTCATACATACGTGTGCAATGTCAGTTGCTGAAAGAATACAAAATGTATGATTATTTCAAAGCATAGTGAGAAAATAGTAACAAAGTTCAACTCCTATTCCTTATTTTTAAAAAATCTCTTAGCAAACCAGGAATAGAAGAATGCTTGCCTAACATGAGAAAGAATATTTATTTTAAACCAATAGCCAGCAATTTTCTTTTTCTGTTTTTTCTTCCTTTTTCCTTCCTTCCTTCCTTCCTTCCTTCCTTCCTTCCTTCCTTCCTTCCTTCCTTCCTTCCTTCCTTCCTTCCTTCTTTCTTTCTTTGTTTTTTTTTGAGACAGAGTCTCAAGCTGTCGTCCTGGGTAGAGTGTCCTGACATTATAGCTCACAACTTCAAACTCAGGCTCAAGCGATCCTCTTGCCTCAGATTTTCTATTTTTTTTAGTAGAGATGGGGTCCCTCTTTTGCTCGGGCTGCTCTCCAACTCGTGAGCAGAAGCAATGCACCTGCCGTGGGCCAGCCATTTTCTTAATGGCAACACAAGCATTAGAGGCATTCTCATTACCAACAGGAATAAGATAAAGATTTCCTTTGTCTTCAGTGTCATATGATACTGTTTTGAAAGTTCTAAATAGTCCATTATATTAGGAAAGAAAAGAGGTATAGTTATTGGGAATGAAAAGACAATATAAGCACTGTATGCAAATGACATCATTGTGTAAGCAAATCATCTACTGAAACCTATCAAGGTACAGATCTGAGACAAAAATATAAATTGAAACATTTATTACATATAAGTGAGAATATATTTTAAATAGAAAAATAAAAATTTCCAATTCACAATTTTAACAAGACACACAAAAACTTGAGGGATAATCCTATACTCGGGATCTATATGTAGAAAATTACAAAACCTGGCTGTGAATTGTAAAAATAGAGAGAGATATGTGAGGTTCCTGGATGAAAAAAATGAATATTGTAAAGATGCCAAATTAATGTATGTGTCTAATGAAATCTCAATCCAAATCTCAATGGCATTTTAAAAAAATTGAAAATATGCTAACAAAGTTCATCTGGAGGTAAAAATACACATTCAATGCCAAAGAAGACCACAAAAAAAGGCAGCATAATCAAGAAAATCTACTCCACTAAATATAAATTTTAAGACCATAATATAATAGTATAGCTAAAATTTTAGGAAGCGAGTCAAAGTAGGTCTTTCCTAAAGATATAAGACTAAAGTAAACTTCAGGTGGTTGAGTGAGATCAAAACAATGCAAAATTTAAAAGTGGAGAGAAACAAACATCCTTGTGGTCCTTTTCAGGACAAGGACATTTCAATCTAAAAGCAGGTAAAGAAAACACATGAAAAGAAAAACTTAGAAAAGCTAATTTACAGAAAAATCTGAAGCTAAGCTGGAAATGGATCAAAGACATACTTAAATGTAAGTTCTAAATCTATAAAACTCTTAGAAGGAAATATAGCTATGGCATAGCTTCATAAACTTTGGTTAGGCAACAGATTCTTAAATACAGCATCAAAAGCACAAGTAGCAAAATTAATAATAATAAACTGGACCTTATCAAAATTTAAAACTTTCATGCATCACAAAAACAAGAAAGTAAAAAGATAACCCACAGAATGAGAGAAAATATATGCAAATATTATGTCAGAGAAGGGTCTGGTATCTAGAATATATAAAGAATTTTCACAGTTCGGGATGAATACAAATACCCAATTGGAAAATGGGCAGAGAATTTGAATAGATATTCCCCAAAGAATATATACAAATGGTTAATACACACATGAAAAGTTGCTCATTAGAGATCAGGAAAAGGCAATAAAGAACACAATGAGATACTACTTCATACTTACCAGACTGGGTATCATCATCATAATGATAAAAATAACAAGTGTTGGTGAGGATGTGGAAAAACTGGAACCCTTACATACCCTGGTAGGAATATAAAATGGCACAGTGCTCTAGAAAAAGTTTGGCAATTCCTTACAAGTTACAAAGATTTGCCAAATGACCCATTGGTTCCACTCCTAGGTGTATACCCAAGAGAACTGAAAATATTTGTTAACACAAAAATTTGCACACGAATGTTTGTAAGAGTGTTATGCACAGTAGCTAAAAAGTGGAAAAAACATCCATCAACTGATGAATGAACAAACAAAATGTGGTATGCCTATGTAGCGGAATATTATTACTCAGTTGAAAAGAACATGCTGCAACATGCATGAGCCATGCAGACATTATGCTAAGGGAAAGAAATCAGACACAAACGACGTCTTCTGTCCTTCCATTCATACAAATGTCCAGAATATAGTCAGCAAACTATAGAAACAGAAAGTATTTGCCAGCGGACAGAGTTTGACTTGCACAGCTGCATCAGGTAGCATTCTGGTCACATCAGCTATGGCCTGAGGATGAAGTCAGAGTGATCTCTTTGGCTACTTCTTATGGGCTGTGGGAAGGTGCTTTTCTGAGATGTTGGCAGACAAAAAGTGACTGGCATCTCTGGGATAAGGCTGCAGCCAAACATCCAGGTATGGCTGAGAATGAGGCCTACATTTTGAACAGAGAGGCCTGAGATCTCAGAGTCATTAGCAAATAGTGGTTGAATTTGTTGGTTGAGATGAGACAACCTTGGGAGAGTGTAGAAAGAATGATATGAGACTGTAGATGTGATGTGAGCTGAACTATAGGAACAGACAGCAAAATAGCCGATGAATTAGAGAATTGTCACAGAAATTTGGAAAAAACCAGAGAGCTGAGTATCAGATTTTTAGTGTAACCAGCTCCATACAACAAAACAAAACAAAACAAAACAATTATTATTTTTTTTAACTTTGTAGTTCTCTTATGCTTCAAGTTTCTAGACCAATAAAAATTGCTGACCAGAACTTTGCAACTTTCTGTTGCACTGATGCATTCCCTTTTGAGTTTCTTTCCCAGGAATAGTAGAGCATCCTTGCAGCCATGGGCTAACTAGAGACTTACACCACCTGTTCATTGGGAAAAGGCAAGTGATGTGCCACCACAGATTGTGCCCAAGGACCAACTAAGCCTGTGCAGAAGGCTGAAAGGATGACCAATATTAACCTCTAGCTCATTGTAATACTAAAATCTCCACCCTGGGAGGAACTTATCTACCACTGAATAAGAAATTGTTTTCATCGTGCATGTATGCTCTGTACTCGCCCCAAACACTATAATGATATTCACTCTCTTCGTGCATTATTCATTTTCACCTCCATAAGAACCCCTTGACCCTGTTGGGTTGGGGAGGTGGATTTAAGGCTGTTCATACCTCCCCTCCCTGCAGATGCATCTCCTTCAATAAATCCTTTCCTCGACAATTTTTCTTGTCTCAATAATTGGCTTTCTGTGCAGCAAGCACCATGAATTCCCCTCGTGAGTTTGTTAACATTAAGGAGAGCCTATTAGGAAATAGAGACTAGTTTCATCTTACTATTTTTAGAAAATTGTGGTACTTTCACCAACCTGCAATTTGAGGAAAAAGTGGGATATGGTGATTCTGGGTGTGAGCCAAGTGTGTGACATCTTTCATGACATCAATTTGGGGACAAGATAGAGAAATAAGGGTGGGGTGGAGTTCAGATGGAAGGATTATCAATTAGGCAAATGAAGGATCCCAAAGGGATGCAGGTCAATGGAAAGGAATTCACCATTAGAGGCTCTAATGTGAGCTAAAAGGCTCTAGTTTAGTCCTGGTTTGGAAGCATTTTATGAATTATGTAGATGCAAACAAAGATTATTTATCCAATTTCTGAATGGCTCAAAGCTAAGAGGAATAGCCAAAAAATTATTTGACAGAGAGAGGGTCCCACATCAAGGGAAAAGAGGGATCTTACTTGTTGTTAGATAAATAAAGGAAGGCCATTTGCTGTACTGTAGATAGCGGAGAATCCATGTTCTTTTTTTTTTTTTTTTCAGTTTTTGGCCGGGGCCAGGTTTGAATCCACCATCTCCAGTATATGGGCCAGTGCCGTACTCCTTTGAGCCACAGGCACCGCCCAAGAATCCATGTTCTAATCCTGGCCAGGACAGGGCAACTTGGAAACTCACAAAAACCACTGATTTCTAACATACACACATGAGTTAAATCCCTGTTAACTGGATGGGCACAGGAAATTCATGCAGTATTTGTAACCATTTTTCCAAAACATTTCAATGCTAGCCACCACCATCCATGGGAACATTAACTTAAATCTCTAACAAGCTCAGCTTCTTTGTCTTCAAAATAAGATTTCATAAGATGACCCCTAAGGTCCTTTCCAGCTCTGACATTACGTCCGTGCTTATATAAGGCAAACACATGTCTCAGCAGAAGACAGTTTGCCTGACATCTAACTCCTGGCCTCAGTCCCCACCCTGGGAAGTTGAATAACACCATGTTGTTCCATAAGCATGAATCCTTATTCTATGGTCATGGTGAAGCTATTTGGTGGCTTTCACAGGATTCTTAAAATGTAAGTATATGGTTGCATGAACTATTGAGGAGACAAAACCTTAGGCCTTAGGCTCTCAGTAGTTCAGTGGTATGTAGTGCTGATGTTCTCTTGCTCAAAGGTATCCACAGCTATTTCTTTAAACTCCTACCCACCCCCAAGTTCACCTGTATGTCCGATTTAGTCTAAGTAGAAAGAGAATCCAGGGCACTGCATAAGATCTAGGCCAGGCGTCCTCAAACTTTTTAAACAGGGGGCCAATTCACTGTCTCTCAGACCATTGGAGGGACAGACTATAGTTTAAACAAAAAACATATGAACAAATTCCTGCACATATCTTATTTTGAAGTAAAAAACAAAACGGGAACAAATACAATTCACACCGCTTCATGTGGCCAGTGGGCCACAGTTTGAGGACGCCTGATCTAGGTGAACAATAATGACTATATCATAGCTATGGGTCAAGTGGATTTCCTACTGCACAACAGGCTTAATGGGGCAGCGAGTGGAAGGCAGTGAGTCATTGCATCTCATCTCCAGGAGGACAAGCCGGCTCTCCAGTGGTACTCGGGGATGAAGCCACAGCTGGGACCGGCTTCCAGGTTGATGGCTTAGGGACTCTCATCTACTCATGGAAAAGCTCAGATCAAGCCTCCTCTGATACCTAAGCCCACAATATTACTTAAGCACCACCATCTGCCAATCACTTTTCTAAAGGATTCACAGCCTGGGGGAAATACAGCTCATTGTTGTAAAGTAATATAAAAGGCATGATGGAATCACATGAACCCTTCCCTCCAGGAAGGGTTATCTGAGAAGACTTTGCACAGTACTGTAGGTAACAAAAAGCTGAGCCTTGAAGAGTAAAGCTAGACCTCTGTGGGTAGAGAGGCAGGTATTTGTGTGCAGACCAAGCTGGCTGTATGGAGAGACCTCCCAGAGGGGAAAGCACAGGGCTTACCAGTGGTGAGCCTGGAGCAAAGGGAAGTGGCAAAATTGTGAATCTCCACAGATGAACCAGGAAACCAAGAATCTTTGAGGGGGTTAGATGCATGGGCACAATCTCTTGATCCTCCATCTGGAGGATGGATTTAGTGGAGCTGGAGCCAGAGGCAGAAAGACAGCTGTGACAGGCCAGTGACAAGCAGATGACCAGGCCAGTCTAGAGAAGTGGTGGTAGGATGGAGAGGAAGGGGGTTATTTTTAAAAATATTTAGGTAATATCAGTTGTATTCAGTGGTAGGTAACAAACTGGGATGAGTTCCTTGGTTTCTGGTTTGAATGGTGTGATAGTACTAATTTAAGAAGAGATTTTAGGAAAGAGAGCAGGACAGTCACTTCCTCTGAGGTTTGGAGGAAAAAGAAAGGAAATTGGATGGTAGCTAGAGGGAGTAGAGATGCTGGACTAGACACTGAGAAGGACAAACTACATCTGTATCCTCCACTCACAACACCCTCAGCACCTAGAACAGGGCCTGCTCTTGGTAAGCCCTCAATAAATATCAGTATGAATGCATGTGGAAGGGCCACTGGAAGCACCATTGAGATGAGGAAAATTTGACCATGTTTGCAGAAGAGAGAAAGAAGCAACTGGGGGAAGAAGTAGAGCTGTAGCAGAGGGAGGGTGTGTTGGACACAGTTAAGGAGGTCGGGATACACTACCCCAAAATACTCCACTTTGGCATAAGGATTATTTTGAACTGAAAGCAACGAAGAATCAACAGATGTGGGAAAAGTACTCTGGCCTTCCCTTTGATGCTTAAAACCAGGGCACACATTTCCCTTTGTGAAGGGAAATTTCCCACCACCACTAGCAAAAAAAAAAAAAAAAAAAAAAAAAAAAGAATAAAGTAATGTAATCCCCAGACATAGCGAGTGAACATCACAGAGATGAGCTTGCGTGAACAGACTGAACTCTAGCCTTCCATTAACTCCCTTACATATTTTCTATTAATAGTTACTTCCCCCATGATTGATCATTATTTAAAGCCCAAATCCCCTTTCCTTTATTAAAATCATATGCAAGCCCCCAACTCTAGCCACTTTTTTTGGCTTCACTTCTTTTCTGTGAACTGCTGTGCACATTAGTATTCATAAAACTCACGTGCCTTTTCTCCTGCTAATCTGTCTTTGGTAGTTTAATCTGCAGCCCCCAGTGACTAAACCTAAGGGGAGGTTTTTCCAGAGGAGAATCCTTTCCTTCTGATAATGGTAGGTCCTGGAAGAGGTGGGAAGGGATGAGGCTGAGGACACAGGTATTTCACAAAAGGTGCAATATCACATCCTCTGAGACAAGAGAAAAAGGATTAAAATATAGATATTTTTATCAAGGAAATCCTGGGAGGTGCAGGAGGTTACACCTGATGGGGGCTCATTTCCTGGATGAGGTAAGAGACTGAGTGACATCCCCTCCCTCCCACCCTTCCTCAAGGGCATGAGCTCACGGAGCCAAAAGGGCTGGGCTTTTTGCTTCCTCTCTGTCCAACCCTGAGCAATGCCTCCCTAAGCATCAGTGAGTCCCATGAGGCCTGGCACTTGATCAATCAAATGAGAATTAAAGACGTTTAGAAGCTTCTTCACAACAGTGACAAAAAAAGCCTAATTGTCCAGATCTACTGTAGCTTCTGAGCCTCAGTGGTCTTTGCTTCGTTACTTTCATTCTCTTCCTTGAGGATGAATTCCTTATTAAGAGGGCCTTTATTCCCTGAAGTAAATAGAGCCTGCCAGCCTTCTCCACCAGCTGTGCAGATCTGTCCAGACATGCCTAAATCTCAGAGCAAGAAAAATAAAAAGCCAGGCTTTAAGGAAGGTCCCCTGCTGTGCACATTTTTAGAGGTATTTCATGTCATAGACACATGGAGCCACTCGTTAAGGAGTGAGTCAAAAAAGCTTAAATGTGCCAAAGACTATAAAAATAGGTAAGGAATATTAAACAGCAAAGGAGAAACCATCCACTGTATGTAATATTCATCCTGCCTGACTGAGAAAGAATCATAATTAGTGAAAACAAACAAAACCAGGGAAAAATGTCTGGATTTGCCACACAAATGCATTGATGGCAGGATGTGTAGTCTAATCCGACTACTTTCACATGGGCAAAGAACATGTGATTTCATTATTTTTTATCTCTGATTTGACCTTGGGGGGGATTTGGTCCAATCCAGTAAACTCAGTCCAATTCCAGCATTCGAATAGTCTCTTTAGATAAAGAGAGAGTCTCTGGATGAGGTTCTTCAGGCTTTCACATTTTCTCCCCTGCCCTTTGCTCCTAAGACAGCGCATGGGGCTGCTGAGTGTGATGGTGGTATGTGATCTCATGGTGGGTTACAGGGGAAGATCCAGGTATCGGATACATGTGACATGTTCTATATCACAGCTTCTGCTTCTGAATCTTACATCCGACCTGAATTGCCTGTCTGTCCTGTCAGGGAAGATTGTGACTCAGTAGGGCTAGGTGGCACCCAAGATTCTGCATGTCTGGCAGGACCTCAGTGATGTTGATTCTGCTGTCTTTGGATACCCTTTGTCTTTGTGGTCTGCTACCACATGTCTAGTCTCCTTAGCTTCCAGGCTGCTCACTAATGAGGTATGACTTATCCCCTTAGACTTTCTGAGGTGATGTGGGGGCCCAACTACTGGCATCCAGGGTCTCAGCCACCTTCTCTTAGTCACAGAATCTATGTGCATTAGGACCTCTTTGGTTCTACATGAGCCAGGTCTTCTGGCAGTCTCAGGGTACACGCACTATTCATGGGACATGGTGGGGGGCATCTGGGTTCCCTGAATGTCTACAAGGCAGACTGGCCCAGAGTGAAGCATCATACTCACTTCTAGAACTCCTTTTCACTGCTTTTGTGCCATCTCCTGTACCATATTGGAAGAGGCAACATACAGGATTTCATGAGCTTTCCTCCTTCTCCCTCTACCTCAAACCCCTATAGATTGCTCATGTCTATCTAGCTATCTGCAAGGTCTTATATCAGAGTATGTAGATTGCTCATGTCTATCTAGCTATCTGCAAGGTCTTATATCAGAGTACAGTTTCAGTAGAGCAAAACAGAATTACAAAGTGCCTCCGGCTCACTCTACCTTTGCCTCTCTTCTGCTGCAGCCCACCTGAGGGAGAAAGGGCAGGCTTTTATCTCCTCTCTGCCATAATCTGACTTAGGCTTCCTTATTATGATCTGCATGTTTGTGTTCCCCCAGAATTAATGTTAAAGCCTTATTCCCCCAAGTGATGGTATTAGGAGGTGGATCCTGTGGGAGTATAGATGAAGTCATGAGGATGGGGCCCCCATGATGGGATTAGTGCCCTTACAAGAGGAGGAAAAGAGACCCGAGCATTCCCCACCCCCTTCATCTTGAGAGGGCATAGTAAGAAATAAGATATCTATGAGCTAGAAGGAAATCCCTCTAACAACATGCTAGCACCCTAATCTCAGACATCCAGCCTCTAAAACAGTGATTTTCAACCAGCATCCCATGGTATACTGGTGTGCTGTGAGAGGATTTTAGGTGTGCTGAGAAAATTTTTAAACATCATTAATTAAATTATTTTCAAAAGAACTTCAAAACACAGTCAATATATTCTTTTTTTTTTTAAACTCTATTTTTGGATCAACATAATTTATATGTGCTGTAGAAGTTAAACTATAGGTTTAAGTGTGCTGTGAGATAAAAATGGTTGAAAAATACTGCTCTAAAACTCTGAGAAATAAACACTTGTTTAATCCACATAATCTATAGAATTTTGTTATGCGCTAACTACCACATAATCTGGGACTTGATCTGTTAAATGGGTGTTAAAGAAAATTATAAACTTCCTTATTAAAAAAAAAAAAAAGTCTGCTTTTCAAGACTTGCTATAGAATGGAGACCTTGAGACTCGGTGACTCTATTTTCTAGGTGAGATCTGCCCTCTCTTTCCCTGGAGCAAGGAACCAGTAGCTGGGTCTCCATTACCTCTAGCTTAGACATGGAGTTGAAAGGCTGTAGAGGAATATTATTTAGGGAGGAAATAAATTTATATTGGTTTATTATACCAAATATATTGTGTCTGTAGTCACAGTCACACCATACCTCAGAAATGTTAGTTCACATAGCCCACACTTCCCTTCTGACTTACTTGTAATGTATTGATTGTCCTACCTCATCTTCCTGTCCTCCCACTCTGAAAATCAAAGCTGTTCTGGAGACCCAGATAGACGTATAATGTTCACCATTATACTCAACAGTAGGAGGATGAAAATTCCAGAGGCTTAGGCAACTCAATATCCTCTTCCAGAATGAACCTTCCCTGAATACAGAGAACTCCCATTCTGCCTGGGCAGGCCCTGTGGACCTAAACTAACAGCTTATTTGTGCTTTGTTGTCAAGGAGGACGAGGAAGAAGAGAATAAGCATTTAGCTAGTAAGGCTTTATTCATTAACAAAAATCTGATTATTGATTATCTAGCTCCTCCATTTTCTCTAAGGTCAGGATTATTCTGTTCTAAGACATAGGCGTTACACTTTTTTCTTGGTCAGAAATATCTTTTTGCCCCTTAGCTACCTTGACATTTTTTATTCTGTCTATAAAACCCAGCTGCAACATTGCCCACTCAGTGGGTGCTGCAGTCCCTGAGTCTGTCCCTCCACCCAGGAAGACTGACACTGTCCTTGAGCTATCTTGTAAAAATGTCTATTATCTCAACACTCACAGTGAATCAGGAATATTTTCCCTGTGCCTGTCTCCCTTACAGAGTTCTCTGTATTATTCACACCACTCCAAAATCTGATACATGGCAGGTGATCAATAAATATTTGCTGACGGAGTGACTGGCTAAAGGAATAAATGAGTGGGTCTCAAGTGCCGGTGCCAACCCAGGTCCCACGGCTGGGACAAAAAGAATGCTGGACTTCAGCACTGGATAAGATCCCCACCCCCTAGGCCTGCCTTTGCCCTGCACCACCCTGCTTTGCACTTTTGGAGTTCAAGTTGAGGAGTTTGTTGCCTCCCTATGTTATGCAGGAGTGAACTACCATGAGCCTTACCCATTTTTCCAGTCCTTTCTCTCTTTTTCACCTTTCTTTGATAGAGAAGACAGTTCCCACATTGTCACTGGGTTGGGTTTCGGGGTGAGCGTTAGCAAGAGAACAGTGTAAACTGTTACCAGACCAAGCCCTGTAGGAGAGAACTACTTTCCTTGAAGTAGTCCTGTGAAAATTGCTTGCACCTGTTAGGTGTTTATTATGTGCTTGATATGACAGTAAGTTTTTTGCATACTTTATTTCATTCGATCATAACAATTATTCTTTAAGATAAGTTTTAGCAGTATGCCTTATTTTACAAATGAGTAACTGAAACCTATAAGATACAATGTTAGTTTCCCAAGGTCAAATGGTTTTAATAGTAGCAAAATTGGGAACCAAGCCTGCCCAGGCCTGTGTGATGCCAAAATAAACTCCCTTAAGATAATAGAGTCTGTCAGGAATAGACCAGTAGGGAAGATGGAGAGGAAATTAATTATGAATTAACATTTATTGGGGGCAATAGATATCTGTCAAGCTGTGGGAACCCAGCATTTTTGAATCTCTTTGGTTCAAGTAGGTAATTTTGCACACTGAAAATCCAACCTCCCAAAGATAGAAGCCAGTTACTTGCTCTAGGGCAAAAAGGGTGAATACCATTTATCACACACACCAGGATAATCTGAAGGAAGAAATAAATGCCTGGAGTGCACCAAAGTGGACAGGCCCTATAATCCATTGCATTCTGGGGCAGTGCATAGAGGCCTAACCGGTTCAGACAGCAAATTCTCAAAGACCTTGGTCCACAGCACTTAGAACTACATGATTAAGTACACTCAAGCCCCTCTCAGGTAGTTAGGGGCCAGGGTGCCATAATCATATGACATCTCTTCAGCCCTACCCTCAGTTTTCACTGCTTAGGGAAATCCAGGCCTTCCCCTAGCACAGTACAGAAGCTGAGGGCCAAGGCTTTCTGTCACAGCTGTGTAACACAGCAAGCTGTTGGCTTGAGTCCCAGCACACCAATCGGCATTCCAGCCTGGTGAAATACCGGCCTTCTCCTGCAGTACAGGACTTGTGGTTGGCCAGGACTGACTCCGGTAAGTGCTGTGCTGGAGCCAGTTTCCACTAAGTTGCAAGGAGGCAACTCACGTTCTAGAAGGCAGCCTGAAGAGAATCAGTTTTGAACGAATTTCTAAGGGGACGAACTTTCCCTTTCTTTCTTTCTCTTCCTGCCTTCCCTGCCGCAAGGGCATAGGCGTATGATTCAGGTTCTGTCAGTCAGATGCACACGTGAGAGCTTTTGGTTTAGAAGCCAGGTAAGAACACCGGAGCATAGAATTCATTTTTGAATGAGGCCTGATACTGAGGCCTCTGATTTCTGGGAACAACAGTGGGAGCAATTCTGGAGCCCAGGGACCCTCATTTGCTGTGCCTGGTGTGGTGTCTCTGCTGAGTGCTGGCTGTGGGTGAGTTGCTCCTGGCGTAGACGCGGGTATGGCTTGGATCTTGTTTCTGTCTGTATGCCCCCTAAGCTGATCTGGCCCTTCCAGAACTTTTCCGAAGCACCTAATAACCTGGAATAAACATCACCTGCCCAGCAGCTTCAGTAGGTTCTGTTGTTTTCAGCCTATAAGTAGAGTCATCATTGATCATCTGTTTTGTGTCCTAGGCACCATCTTATTCCCCATCCTATTGGGTTCTTACACAAAACCATAGAGATAAGTACAGTTTGCACAGCTGAGAAAAATGTGTTAATGCAGTGGTGTGGGGCAAGGCTGGCACGATTGACGTAAGAGGGATGTGGGGTCTCTTGTGCAGTGGCTGAGCTGGGGCTTTGTCCCATGTGTGGGCTGTGCATGCCCTGGCTTGCGGGTCAGGTTGTACTGCACCTGTGGTTGCAGACATGTGGGCAGCGGCTTCCACAAGGGGCCTGCCTCCACAGATCCTTCTGCCACCTTCCCCTGTGCCATCCCAGGTGGTAACTCCTCAGATTCTCCCAGAGCTCTGACTTACCTGAGGCACTGGTGCTCCTGGGAAAGTGCTGGAGCCTGTCCTCTGACCCTCTGATTCCCTCCTCCAGGCCTTCTCCTGTCCTCTACAGCCAGGTAAACTCCAATTCCTGTGCTAAATTTGTGATTTCTAAAATGTGGAATTCTCTTTCTCCACTTAGATTGTGATCAATACAATCACCAAAATGAAAAGTGGGGTGGGTAAATAAATCTGCAGCACACAATTCTGTTCAAAGCAGCTGAGGATAATGGAAAAAAATTGGTCTTTGGGAGTGGTAAAGAGTTGGGTTCTAATCTCAGCTTTGCCCCCTTATAGCTATTTGATTTTCAGTAAATTACTACATATCTCTAATCCCCAGTTATCTCATTTTGAAGTGTGGATCATAATACTTACCTCAAGGGGTTATTCATGATTAAATGAGAATATTTTAAAGCAGTGATTTTCAACCAGTGTGCCTAGAGAGGACCTTAAGTGTGCCACAAATATTTTTAAAGCTCATTTAATTAAATTATTTTCAAAAGCATGGTAAGTGTATTTTTTTATTCTTTTTTTTTTAAATTAATATATTTTAAGTATGCCACAGAAGTTTAACTACAGGCTCAAGTGTACTGTGAGATAAAAAAAAAAAGGTTGAAAAACACTGTTTTAATGTGTTGTGAATATAGTAGACTCAAATATCAGACCCTTTCTATTTTATAACCAATGTTCAGAAATCAAATATAATGAGGGCATTTGTCTGTTGAACATCTTAACTAGAATTCTTTTAATATTTATTATAGGACTTTCAAGGTAAAAACAAATACCTTCATAAAATACATTGTTTTAACTAATAGTATTTCTTTTTTTTTTTTTAATTTCAGATATTATAGGAGTACACAAGTTTTAGCTACATAATTTGCTTTTATACACTTCAAATCAAAGATAAAACTGTTCCCTTCACCCAGAAACTGTGTATTGTACCTGTTAGGTATGAACTTACCCACCCCCTCCTCCCTCCTCCTGCCTACTTAATCTTCAGTGAGTTTTCACTTCCACATAGGTTTTGCACAATAGGTTTTGGTCAATTAATTTCAATTTGAGTATATGTGGTGATTATTTTTTTATTCTTGCAGTATTTAACTCAGAAGAATGTTCTCCAGTTCCATCCAGGTTGTTAAAAAAGATACTAGATCACCATTTCTTTAATGGGTAAGTAGTACTCCACTGTATACATACATGTATACACTGTATAAATGCAAATATAGTTTATGGACACCCTGTATGTCACATTTTATTAATCCACTCATATATGAGGGGGCACTTAAGTTGCTTCCACATCTTTGGACAGTGAATCATGGTGCTATAAACATGTGAGTGCAAGTGTCCTTGTGCTAATTTACAAAGTAGACTCCAAAGGCAATCTTGATGACAAGTAAAATAAATAAATTTGACCTGATGAAATTAAAACCCTTTTGCACAAAGAAACAATTAATAGGGAAAAAAGATTACCTACAGGCTCAGTGCCTTTAGCTCAGTGGCTAGGGCACCAGCACATACACAGGAGCTGGCGGGTTTGAACCCAGCCCAGGCCTGCCAAACAACAATAACAAATATAACCAAAAACTAACCAGGTATTGTGGCAGGTGCCTATAGTCCCAGCTACTTGGGAGGCTGAGGCAAGAGAATGACTTGAGCCCGAGAGTTGGTGGTTGCTGTGAGCTGTGATGCTACATCACTCTACGTAGGGTGACATGATAAGACTCTGTCAGAAAAAAAAAAGAAAGAAAGAAAATGATAAGTAAAACCTAGGTAAACTGCTAAGATAAATAAATTAGGTACTTAAAAGATTAGTAGTATAAATAAAAATATGTTTAAAAGCCAGTAAATTTAAAAAAAAGATAACCTACAGAATAAGAGAAGATATTTGCATGCTATACATCCAACAAAGGGCTAATTACCAGAATCTGCAAAAAACTCAAGCAAATTAGCAAGAAAAAAAATGAAACAACCATAGTGAAAAGTGGGCAAAAGATAAACTAATAGCCAATAAGTATATGAAAAAATGTTCAACCTCTGTACCCATCAGGGGAATGCAAATCAAAACCACAATAGACATCACCTAACACCAGTGAGAATGTCTCTCACCAAAAAGTCCCAAAACAACAGAAGCCGGTGTGGATGTGGGAAGAAAGGAACACTTACACACTGCCGGTGGGACTGCAGGCTACTACAGCATCTATGGAAAGTAGTTGGAGACACCTCAAAGAACTAAAAGTAGACCTACCATTTGACCCAGCCATTCCACTGCTTGGTGTTTACCCAAGGGAGAAAATAACATTTAGATATGTTTAAATTATAATTAAACCTTATATAACTATATATATATATATATAACTATATATATATAATTTATATATATATATAAAATTTATATATAAATTTATATATAATTTATATATAAATAAATTAAAATGTCAGGGCTCTGGGTTAGTTCCCTCAAAATAGTTTTTTAAATACTCTATACTATGTTTCTTTTAATATGCTTCAAAAAGAAGTATAAGTTTTCATAGGCTATGGCTTTCTAAGTTTTTAGAACTAAAAACTTCATTTTTCACATTTGTAAATAAGAAAAAGTATTGAATGTAGCATGTATTTGATAACTAATGATAACTAATGTGAGGTCATTGTTGATGCAATGACCTGTTCTAGCAGTAGAACAAAAGCAGAAGGAGAGATAAGAGTTCGTGGTGCTCCTGCAGAGGCTCATCAGCAACTTTGCCAACAGCTCTCCCAGGCATGGCTCTCCCAACCTGAAACCCCAGTGAGGATTTGACTCTTCGGGGCTCAATTTTATCATCAGTTACTGGAATAAGGTTTAGTGTGCACACTTCCAGGTTCTATCAGTCTAGATAGAGAGCTCTGTGGTAATAAATTTCATTACTCAGTCTAACTCCTCTTCACCAAATAAGAAAAGTGTGTGTTAATTAGATTCTTCTCAACCCTTGACTTAGGTAACGTTAAAGAATAATAATAGCCTGGTATGTGGAACAAGGCATTTTCTTGAATGTTCTGTATGTAGCATATAATTTTATTTTATTTTATTTTTTTTACATTTCTTTATTGTTTATTGTTGGGGATTCATTGAGGGTACAATAAACCAGGTTACACTGATTGCATTTTTTAGGTAAAGTCCCTCTTACAATCGTGTCTTGTGCCCAAAAGGTGTGGCACACACCAAAGTCCCACTCCCCTCCCTCCTTCCCTCTCTTTGCTCTTCCTTTCTTATTTCATTTCTTTCTTTTTTTTTTTTTTTTT
>CAUYPK010002362.1:0-10180 GCA_963574355.1 Loris lydekkerianus
GGAGTTTGAGGTTGCTATGAGCTGTGATGTCAGGGAACTCTACCCAGGGCAACAGCCCAAGGCTCCATTGTGCCAAAACCGTCTCACTCTGCCCCTAAGGATTAAGGTGTAATGCAGGTCACTCCCCGCCTTTAGGCTGCGTAGTCACTAGTTTACTTTGTCCCACCCATTCCTTGCTCTGGGACCCTGAGGGTGGAGCTTGCCCGAGCAGTTCTTTCACAATGGCTTACTTCGCCCAGCTCAGTGGCTCATTGTGGGGTCCCTGACAATGCCCAACATTCTCCACACTCCTGTTCAAGCTCTCCCCAAGGCAGCTCAACTGAGTGCCAAGACCAAGAACACCAAAACAGTTCACAGGTAGGGGCTTTCTGTTTTGCAGTCTCACTGCTGC
Organism: Loris lydekkerianus; assembly: GCA_963574355.1. Taxonomy (NCBI): domain Eukaryota; kingdom Metazoa; phylum Chordata; class Mammalia; order Primates; family Lorisidae; genus Loris; species Loris lydekkerianus. The sequence goes on from CAUYPK010002362.1 coordinate 392, forward strand.
TTGTACTCATGGTTGCTAGTGTGATTAGGTTGATCGAACACATGCAGCCACTTGCCAGTTTTCCACTGTTTTTGTCCTCCTTCTGGTGTCAAGAAGTCCCTTGCTGGCTTCCTGTATCCTCAAAGGGATGATCATAGGCAGATCCCACCAGCCAGAGATGCCTGGAGTCTTGTCTCCCCAGACTCGCTGTACCCAGTTACAGGGAAGCTGTTACTTGGCCGCCATCTTTCATGTGAATTATTGAAAAAAGGTTTCTATAGGAATGCAGAAATGCTGTGTGCTATCACATCTAATCAAAATAATTTGAATATTTCTTTGCAAGGTAATCGTAAGTCTGTACATAGTATATTTTATATAAAAAAATGCAAATATTTGAATAATATATAGCTGTTACATATTTATTAATTAGTGAATACAATGAAAGATTCACTATGAGAATCATGACATCACACTCAAATTCTCATTTCAGACTTGATTATCACTAAGGCATCTAAAGAACTACAGATGGAATTGATTGAGCTCTCAGAAGCTGACATTTTGAAGTTACTGGTTGAAGCTAAGGCAGATCCAATTCATATATGGTAAAATGCAGTCGAATACCCATGCCTTCAGGGGCATGCCCCCCAAAATGCTTTCTTGCTTTTCAACCACTTATTGCTGTGAATCTACATTCTCCTACTTAACCCAAATCAAGATGCCCTAAGGTTACAAATGACTGATGTCCAGCTAGGGCATCGGCTGAAACTGTAGACCTCCATGCTGTAACCAGATACTCACATGCTTTCCATGAAAAAGCAGACACAGCCAAGTCATTAAAGGGTTGGTTAACTTTAAAGTAAACAAATTGTTTTTAATTTTTTGAAATCACTAAGTATGTAGTTGTTAGATTTTTATAAAATAATGTGTATTTTAAGTGTATCTAGTTGAAGTTTTTTGAATGTGACCTTATTTGGTTACAGCTGATTTAATGTGTCCTTCCAATGCAAAAAGTTTCCCCGCTGCTGCATAAACACTTTTACAAGTACTCTATTGTTGAATCATCTCAGCAATTCCAAGCAGTAGGTTGGATTAACAGACTATTTTGTAGATAAAGAAGCAGTTTTAGATTTTTAAGAATGTCCTCATTTTCAGCATGGCTAGTGAGCAGTTGCAGCAGTCTTGAACTCACATTTTCCTGACTCTTAGTTCTGTTCTTGGTTAACAGTCAATCATAGCTGTTCAGATAAGAACTGTGAAAAAGTAAATGTTGTGAAAAAAAGAAAAGAACCCTGTAAAAGACAATAAGGGCTGAAGTAGGGTATTCTCAGGCAAGAAAGTTTGTCCTCTAGAACATACTGGCCGTGTCTCTTCCATTTGTATGAATATACTATCTGTAACTATTTCAAAGGTAAATAATCCATAAAGACAACTTTGCTCATGTATTCCCTTCCAGGGAGTGATTTAAGTTTCAGAATCATTTATTTCTTCTCTTCTGTCTCATCTCCTCCCTTCTTTTCCCTTCCTCTCCTTTCCCTTTCTCTCCCCTCTGATTTTCTTCCCTCCCTCCCTCTCCCCTTTCCCTTTCTCCTTCTTTCTTTCTTTTCCATCTTATCTCTCTGGTCCCCCCTTTTCCTCTTTTACTTCCCTCACTTCACAATTCTTTGTCTTTTGTTGACCCTCAAAAAATAGTACTGGCTAATTCAGGGTGGTACTTTGTACCTTTTGAATATGTACTGTGGCAAAATTTCTCCATTTGAAAATGTAGGAGAATTGTTCATACTGCCTTCCTTATCTGGGTGTGAGTAAGATTGATTATTTTGTAGCATATTGACATTTTGTAGCATACTTTGAAGGTGGGTAATTTGGTATTTTTTGCAAAGGCAAAGGCATTTGGTATTTTTATACCATATGCACATTTTAATTTAAGGATTATTTTTGTTTTTCTAATGGGCTGCCTTCAAAATATCTTAGAACCAGTTGCATAATATTGAAAAGTCTGATTTTCCAAACTAATTTCAGCTCTAATTTTCCTTTCTCATGGTAATAAAATTTGGGACATTTGTAAGGATCTTTGCTGAGTCAGTCTCCTTGGGGAAGGGATTGGTTTCATCATTTCAAAACATTCCAGTAAAACTCTAGCTCATTCACATGTGGTAACCTGCAAACTAGGGTCATTGCCCAGGGAACAAGAAGGGTAACTAACACAGCATGGCAGGAGGAGAAGGTTCACAGGGTTGGCAAATGCTAGCTGGATGCTGCCAAAGATAGATGAGGTGGGACCTTGCACAGAAAGTTGCGTTCCCTTTGCAAATCTACAGGCACTGAGAAAGAAAAATAAAGGAGGAATCTCCTCAGGTATAGGATAAATGATGCATAGAAAAATGGGAAAAAGCAAAGCTGGGATAATTGGCTTACAAATATCTGTATTCCTGCCTGCATTCTTATTTTCCTATGTACTGCTTTGTTCAATAAAATGATATTTTGATCCTGAGGATCACTCAGAAGAGCTTGGATCAATAAGAGAGAAAGTGGGGCAGGAGTAGCCATACTCCAGTACCAGCAGGCTTCTGCACAATTTGTTTAACTAGCCTCAGATTAGTGTGAAGAGGTCCATAGAAAGCAATGAATCTCTCCTGGGAGCTGTGACGAAGGTCATCTTTTTGACAGTAGGGGACTTGGGAAATGCAATAGCATGATTCTGTAGAGAATCACAGCAAGTTCTTGCCACTCCCCACCTCCCCCACCCCAGCCCTTGGTTTTCTATTACACTGCTCTGTATTTTCACTAATGTCACCAAACAATTAGTCTCGTCGTTTATTAACCTTTACCCTAAACTTCAAGGGGCTTTGAGTTCTGCTGTAGTAAAGGTGTATCTAAAGGTTGGAGGCAAAGGCATAGAATTCATCTAGACTTCTCAAATATTTTTTAGCTTTTCTAAAAAAATTTTTTAGGTTGTATTTTTTTTAATTTCTAAGTAAACTTTTTATTAAAGCATAACATATATACATAAAAGTTCACAAATTATTACTACACAGATTAGCAAATTTTCAGAGTGAATTCACCTATGTAAATCATCACCCAGATCAAGAAATGAAGCATTACCAGAATCCGAAAGTTCATTTTCAATTCCCCCTCTTAGTCACTATCACTTCAAAGGTAACTACTATCTTAGCTTCTAGATTAGTTTCATTTTAATTTTTTAAAATAATTATAATCATTTACTTGCCTAATGACAGATCATCAAAATATACAAAGCAAAAAATTATATAATTGAACAGAGAAATACATTTCTACAATAATTGTTGAAGAGTTCAATATTTCACTTTCAATAATGGATCGATAAGTGAGAAAAAAAAAAGGACTTAAATAATACAATAAACTAGCTAGGTCTGACAGACATATATAGACCACTCTCCCAAACAACAGCAAACACATTTTTCTCAGTGACCCTAGGACATTTTCTAGGATATACCCAATATTAGGCCATAAATTAAGTCCTAATAGATTTTTTTTTCTTTCTTAGTGTTTTGAATCAGGTTACATTGATTGCATTTGTTAGGTAAAGTCCCTCTTATAATTGTGTCCTGCCCCCAAAAGGTGTGTCACACACAGTGACCCCAACCCCCTCCCTCCATCCATCTCTCAACTCACCCCTTCCCCCACCCCCAAAATGTACTAGGTCATAATTTTCCTCATACCAGAATTGAGTACATAGGATTCTTGCATCTCCATTCTTGTAATGCTTTACTAAGAACAATGTGTTCCACTTCCATCCAGGTTAATACAAAAGATGTATCTCCATCTTTTTTTAATGGCTGAATAGTATTCCATGGTATACATATACCACAGCTTGTTAATCCATTCCTGGGTTGGTGGGCATTTAGGCTGTTTCCACATTTTGGTGATTGTAAATTGAGCTGCGATAAACAGTCTAGTGAAAGTGTCCCTTATGGTAAAAGGATTTTTTCTTTCTATGTAGATGCCCAGTAATGGGATTGCAGGATCAGATAGGAGGTCTAGTTTGAGTTCTTTGAGAGTTCTCCAAACTTCCTTCCAAAAAGATTGTATTAGTTTGTAGCCCCACCAGCAGTGTAAAAATGCTCCCTTCTTTCCACATCCATACTAGCATCTCAGCACCATTTAATGAATAGGAATTCTTTCCCCTGGTGTATATTCTTGTTCAGTTTATCAAAGATTAGGTTACTGTAAGATGTTAGTTTCATCTCCTGGTTTTCTATGTGGTTCCAGATATCTATGTCTCTATTTTTGGGCCAATACCATGCTGTTTTGATCACGATGGCCTTGTAGTACTACCTAAATTCTGGTAGGCTGATGCCCATGGCTTTGTTTTTATTACTAAGAACTGCCTTAGCTCTATGGGTTTTTTTCTAGTTCAATACAAAATGAAGAATTATTTTTTCCAAGTCTTGAAAGTACGATGTTGGTATTTTAACAAGGATGGCATTCAATCTACAGATTACTTTGGGAAATATAGACATTTTTACAATGTTAATTCTTCCCAGCCATGAGCATGGTATGTTCTTCCATTTGTTAATATCCTCTGCTATTTCTTTTCTTAAGATTTCATAATTTTCTTTATATAGAAAGGTCCTTTGCCTCTTTTTAAAGGTATATTCCTAGGTATTTCATTTTCTTTGAAGCTATGGTGAAGGGAGTTGTGTCCTTAATTAGCCTCTCATATGGGCTGTTATATACAAAGGCTATTGACTTGTGGACATTGATTTTATATCCTGAGACATTGCTAATTGTCTAACTTTCAGGAGTCTTGTGGTTGAGGCTTTGGGGTTCTCTAGGTACAAGATCATATCGTCAGCAAAGAGGGAGAGTTTGACCTCCTCTGATACTATTTGGATTTCCTTTATTTCCTTATCTTGTCTGATTGTATTGTCTAGAACTTCCAGCACTATGTTGAATAGTGGTGATAGAGGACAACCTTGCCTGGTTCCAGTTCCAAGTGGAAAAGCTTTTAGTTTTACTCCGTTCAGTAAAATATTAGCTGTGGGTTTGTCATAGATGGCCTCAAATCAGTTTAAGAAGTATGCCACCTATGCCTATACTCTTCAGTGTTTTAATTAGAAAAGGATGCTGGATTTTATCGAATGCTTTTTCTGCATCTATCGAGAGGATCATATGGTCTTTGTTTTTGCTTCTGTTGATAGGGTGGATTACGTTTATGGACTTGCGTATGTTAAACCAGTCTTGCGTCCCTGGGATGGAACCTACTTGATCATAATGTATGACTTTTTTGATGATAAGCTTTAATCTATTGGCTAGGATTTTGTTCAGAATTTTTGCATCTATATTTATTAGTGAAATTAGTCTGAAGTTCTCCTTTTTAGGTGGGTCTTTTCCTGGTTTTGGTATCAGGGTGATGTTTGCTTCAGAGAATGTGTTGGGGGAAGATTCCTTCATCTTCAATTATTTGGAATAATTTTTGCAATATGGGAATAAGCTCTTCTTTGAAGGTTTCTTAGAATTCTGGTGTGAATGCCTGCACCAGGGCATTTTTTGTTGGGAGCTTTTTTATTGTTTCATTGAACTCAGTGCTTGAAATTGGTCTGTTCAGGAGCTCTATTTCTTCCTGGCTAAGTCTAGGGAGAGGGTGTGATTCCAAATATTGATCCATTTCCTTCACATTGTCACATTTCTGGGCATAGAGTTTCTGGAAGTATTCAGAGATAATCTCTTGTATCTGTGGCATCTGTTGTTATTTCCCCTTTATCATTTTAGAGTGAGGTTACTAGGATTTTATTTTTTTATTTCTAGTTAGTCTGGTCAAAGGTTTACCTAATTTATTTTTTAAAAAAAATCAAATTCTTGTTTTGTTAATTTTCTGAATGATTCTTTTGTTTTCAATTTCATTGATCTCTGATTTAATTCTGGATATTTCTTTTCCTCTGCTGGGTTTAGGCTTAGATTGTTCTTCTTTTTCCAATTCTGTAAGATGGGTTGTGATTTTGTTGATGCACTCTCTTTCTGTTTTTCAGGCCTAAGCATCTAAAGTTGGTAAATTTTCCTCTCATGACTGCTTTTGCTGTATCCCACAGGTTTTGGTAGCTTGTGTCTTCATTTTCATTATGCTCAAGGAAGTTAATGATTTCCACTTTTATGTCTTCCTGCACCAAACTATCATTCAACATAGTTGTTTAATTTCCTTGCCTTTGTGTGGGGTTGAATGTTTTTGTTGGAGTTAAACTCCACCTTTAATGCCTTGTGGTCTGAGAAGATACAAGCTAAAATTTTAATTATTTTGATTCTGTTGAGGTTTGTTTTGTGTCCTAGGATATGATCAATTTTGGAGAATGTTCCATAGGCCAATGAGAAGAATGTATATTTAGCTTTGGGATGGAGTAGTTTATGTATGTCTATTAAGCACAGTTGTTCTAGGGCACATGTAAGTCCCTTGTCTCTTTGTTTAGTTTTGTTAAAGGATCTGTCTAGCTCTGTAAGAGGAATGTTAAAGTCCCCCGATATTACGGTGTTATAGGATATCATATTGCTCAGACTAATTAAGGTCTGTTTTAGGAATCTGGGAGCATTTAAGTTGGTTGCATAAATTTTACAATTGAAATGTCTTCTTGTTTTATTTTTCCCTCGACCAATATGAAGGGTCTATCATTGTCCTTTTTTTACCTTGGTTGCTTTAAATCCACTTGTACCTGAAAATAAGATTGCAACCCCTCTTTTCTTCTGAATTCCATTTGCCTGAAAAACTGTCTTCTGTCCTTTAACTCTGAGTTTTAATTTGTCCTTTGAGGTTAGGTGTGTTTCCTGCAACAGCAAATTGATGGCTTTTTTTTTTTTTTTTAATACATAAATACTTTTTTTTCTTTTTTAAAAAATTATTTATTATTAAATCATAGCTGTGTACATTTATGCAAATCATGGGGCACTATACGCTAGTTTTATATACCATTTGACATATTTTCATCACACTGGTTAACATAGCCTTCCTGGCATTTTCTTAGTTATTGTATTAAGACATTTGTATTCTACATTTACTAAGTTTCACATGTATCCTTGTGTTCCCACCAATTACCCTCCCTTTGCCTATTTTCCCCTCTCCCGTCCCCTCCCTTTCCCCTTTCCCTATATTCTTAGGTTATAATTGGGTTATAGCTTTCATATGAAAGCTATAAACTAGTTTCATAGTAGGGCTGAGTATATTGGATACTTTTTCTTCCATTCTTGAGATACTTTACTAAGAAAAATATGTTCCAGCTCCATCCATGTAAACATGAAAGACGTAAAGTCTCCATCTTTCTTTAAGGCTGCATAATATTCCATGGTGTACATATACCACAATTTATTAATCCACTCATGAATCGATGGGCACTTGAGCTTCTTCCATGACTTAGCAATTGTGAATTGTGCTGCATTAAACATTCTGGTACAAATATCATTGTTATAATGTTATTTTTGGTCTTCTGGGTGTATACGTAGTAGAGGAATTGTAGAATTGAGTTAAACACACTTTATTTTATTTTATTTTTTTTACATATACATGTGTTAATTAGGTTTCCACTTTTGCCTTCATAGAATTAAAAAGGCTTAAAATTTAATAACAATAACAATGTTTAAGATAAGGACTAGAAACAAAAACCTCATAATGAATGAATAACAATAAATACATTCAGAAAAGAAATCAGATGATTGCTGCATGGAAATATTAAGCAACAACAACAACAATAATAATAATACAAAGAAAGTAACATTCACATTGTCAGATAAGAGTATGTCTATTATAGAATGCTTTGACTTGGAGGTTCAGTATGGAGTCATCAGTTAACTTCTTCTTATTTTTTTTTCAAAGTCTCAAATAAATAGACAACTAATATTTATAAATAAAGGTAAAAGATAAATTCAAAAAAACAGACCATGCCAAATCTTATAGACAATAGAAAAAGAAGAAAGACTTCAAAATCATTCTACTTATACTGGATACATCTGATAATAAAATTGGAGAAAATATATTATTATAAAGGGGAAATTACAAACATTTCACTTATGAATGAGGATGCAAAATCCTAAATAACATTAACACGTTGAATTAAAAATTAGTGTTTAAGTAATGTACTTTGGTCAAAATTAAATCCAATTTATGTGAGAATTAGTCACTATTTTCTTTTTTTCCCTTCTTTTCTTTTCCTTGCCCACACCCCCTTCCTCCTTCTCTGTCTGCTCTCCCCTTTCCCCATGCCCCATCATGTCATTAATTGTCATTAATTGTCCTTACATTAAAGTTGAATACATAGGATTTATACTTGTACATTACTGTGATGCTTTACTAAGAATAATGTGTTCCACCTCCATCCATGCCAGTACAAATGCTGCAAAAATTTCCATTTTTGATGGCTGAATAATATTCCATGGTATATATATACCACAGCTTACCAATCCATTGCTGGATTGAAGGACATTTAGGCTGTCTCCACATTTTAGCAATTATAAATTGGGCTGCAATAAACAGCCTAGTACAAGTGTCTTTAGAAGAAAAGTTTTTTTTTTCCTTCTGGATAGATGCCCAGTAATGGGATTGCAGGATCATATGGGAGGTCTAGGTTTAGTTCTTTAAGGTTTCTTCATACTTCCTCCCAAAAAGGTTGTATTAGTTTGCAATCCCACCAGCAGTGCAAAAGTGTTCCTTTCTCTCCACATTGGCATCAGCATCTGCAGTTTTGAGATTTTTGTGATATAGGCCATATTTGCTGGGGTTAGATAATATCTCAGGGTAGTTTTAATTTGAATTTCTCTAATAATTAGGGATGATGAGCATTTTTTTATGTGCTTGACAGCCATTTGTCTGCTGTCTTTAGAGAAGTTTCTATTTCTCTCTTCCCCATTGACCGTATGGAATTGTTGGTTTTTTTCTTGTGGATTAATTGAAGTTCTGTATAGATCCTTGTTATTAAGCTTTTGTCTGATTCAAAATATGCAAATATCCTTTCCCATTGAGTAGGTTGTCTATTTGCTTTGGTTGTTGTCTCCTTAGCTGTACAGAAGCTTTTCAGTTTAATTAAATCCCATTTGTTTACTACTGCTGTTGCTTCTATTACATGGCAGTCTTCCTCATAAAGTATTTCCCCAGGCAAATATCTTCCAGTGTTTTTCCTATTCTTTCTTTGAGGATTTTTATTGTTTCATGCTTTAAATTTAAGTCCTTTATCCATCTTGAATCAATTTTTGTGAGTGGAGAAAGGTGTGGATCCAGTTTCAGTCTTTTTTTTTTTTTTCCCATTTTCTTCTATTTGTTTATTTATTTATTTATTTTTTAATTGTTAAATCATAGTACACTAGTGCAATCACCTGTACCCAATCTAAGATGCACCATAGATGTGGCCCCACCCATTACCCTCCCTCCTCCCCAACCTCCCCCCTCCCTTCCCCTTCCTTGGCCCTTTCCCCATAGTCTTGGGCTATACTTGGGTTATAGCCTTCATGTGAAAGCTATAATTTAGCTTCATAGTAGGGCTGAGTACATTGGATACTTTTTCTTCCATACCTGAGATACTTTGCTAAGAAGAATATGTTCCAGTTCCATCCATGTAAACATGAAAGAGGTAAAGTCTCCATCTTTCTTTAAGGCTGCATAGTATTCCATGGTATACATGTACCACAGTTTGCTAGTCCATTCGTGGTTCAATGGGCACTTGGGCTTCTTCCATGACTTAGCAATTAAGAATTGGGCTGCAATAAACATTCTGGTACAGATGTCTTTGTTATATTGTGACTTTTGGTCTTCTGGGTATAAACCTAGTAAAGGAATTATAGGATCGAATGGCAGGTCTA
>CAUYPK010002363.1:0-17854 GCA_963574355.1 Loris lydekkerianus
AAAACAAGATCAAAACACTCCAAGAAGATCTAGAAAAGAGAAGAAAAGAAATTCTAGAAAATCCCCTGTGGACGGGCCTACATGGTTTTTCACCCTACCTTCTTCCCCTGCTACCCTTATTTACCCTTCACCTTTGGGCCCCGTATCCCCCCAAAAAAAGGTTAGAGGCAGTTAAATCAGGTCAAGGTCCAACATCACCGGCTCATTAACCAAGAATCTAACTATTATTCTTCACCGCCCTCCATAGCACCAGTGACGGGTAAGATTCCCAAAGCGGGGACAACCTAGGACAGGATATGGAGAGGCTGCATGGTGGATTACATTCATAGCACCCAAAGACGGGTAAGATCACTCTGCATTCAGTCAACCTAAGACAGGGACCAAACCATTGATGTTTGTATCCCCATGACGGGTAAGACTGAAACTGCAAGAGCAGGCAACCCAAGACAGGGGCTATGTTTATCCGCCATACAAAAAACAAAAGAGGGAATTGTTGGACCCTGCCATGTGCCTGAGGCCTAGTGCAACTTTCCGAACCTGACTAGAAGTAGATCCATCGAGCTACTTCCGCATAGCAATGACTCAGCAAGGCCTGGCCTGAAACTGCCTCTACCTAGATACAGCCAATGTGGTACCATGCCACTGGCCCAACCCTGTCACGCACCTCTTCCCCCGCCTTCTTTCCCTGCCCCTTCTCCACAATAAAAAAATTAATTAATTAATTAAAAAAAAAAAAAAAGATCTTCAAATCTGCTGGTTACTTGGCTGAAGCTTCTTTCTCGGCCCTTTCCCTTTCACCTGGCACTTTTGTGTTATGTTAATGGTTTCTTTCCTTAAACTTCATGAACAAACTTTTCCTAGCTTCAAACTTCTTTTCTGCAGTTTCCTTACCTTTCTCGGAGTTCATAAAATTAAAGGGTGTTAAAGCTTTGTTCCGGGTTAGTCTTTGGCATAAGGGAATATAATGACTGATTCAATCTTCTATCCAGACTACTAACAGTTTCTTCATAACAGCAACAAGGCTGTTTTGCTTTCTTATTATTTATTTAAGAATACATAATTTATTTGTTCATGGAGTAGCACTTTTAAATTACTTTAACATCTTTTCCTCTGCATTTACAACTTGGGTAAACTTTTGATACCATAGGCCTAGGGTTTTGGCTTCTCTTGACTTTCAGCTACCTTCTGCATTAGCTTTTGATTTAAAGTGGGAGATGTGTGACTCTTCCTATTACTTGGACAGTTAGAGGACATTGTAGTGTTAACTGATTTCAATATTGTTATGCTTAATGGAATAGGCATTTGGAATGGGTCTGTAGCAAAAGGAGAAGGGGGGGGGGTATTGTCAGCCAGAAAAGCAGTCAGAATATACACAATATTTTTTATTGTTCATTGTCTTTTGTGGCCACCATTCATGGTGCCCTAAAATAATTATAATATTAATATCAAAGAACACTGATGAAAGATCACCGTCAGAGATATAATGATAATTCAGATGTCTAAAATATTGCTAGAATCACTAAAACACAATACAGAGACATAAAGTAAGCATATGCTGTAGGAAAAATGGTCTAGGGTTGTCATGAATATTCAAATTGTAAAAAACAAAAGCAATATCTGCAAAGCACAATAAAGTTAAGCACAATGATGCTTGCCTGCTTTAATCACGATTATCTGATCCTAAATCAGTTTGCTATTAACTGCAGGGAAAAAAGACTGCCTAATTTTTTTTTTTTTCACTCCAAAGTCATTGGGAAATATACCATTTATTCTCAGAGAGCCTTAATGCCTTCCTTAGAATATGTTGGTTTCTAGTCTTGAACAATATTTCATGTGGTATTTGTATTTATAAGGTTTTCAAAGGAATCAATAAGCAAATAAATACATAAATAGGCAACAAGCCAAATGTTCAGAGCCTAGAGGCAAAAGAATGGCTTCAAATTCCAGGCAAGATATTAGGTAGAAGTTGAACAACTTATTTAAGCTCTGTAATTCTCAGTATCCTTAACTAAATATAAGTAGTCCTTACACATATCACATAGAAACACTGAGTGCATCAATTATTATTAATGGATGGATGGCTACTCTGTAGGTTAGTTATAAAATTCAGGGAGTAATTTTCCTCAGTCTTTCCTACGTATTCTTGTAGGCTCATCAAACCATATGCATCACAAGTACAGGTTTATAGGAAAATTTAATAGATCAAGTATACATAAGGGGCAAAGTAGAGGCAGCAATCACACACTGAACCTCATTTATATCCCAGGGCTCTAAAATGGAATATCTTTCTGCATGTATATCCTGTTTCTGGACAGATATAGATAGTAATGTATTCACTATAGTAGTGTCTCACTGTGACTATGGAATGTAAGGAGAAGCATGAAGTTGAGTTGGGATTAAAAGTACTACCTGATTGAAGCAGGCTGTTTAATAAATGATGCAATTATGGTTTAATTTATAGTAGTGTCTCACTGAGACTATGGAATGTAAGGAGAAGCATGAAGTTGAGTTGGGATTAAAAGTACCACCTGATTGAAGCAGGCTGTTTAATAGATGATGCAATTATGGTTTAATTTGGATATAATGTTTTCTCTCTCTTATATCTCACTTACATCTATTCCACACATGTCCTTCATTATTTCCTACTTGTTTTATGTATCTTCAAGGTTGCTTATTCAAAGCAGGGGGCTAGGCAAGAGAAATATTTTTATCTGTTTATTTTTATTGCTTTTGTCTCATATAAAACACAACCTAATTAAATTTTCAAAGAAACACTCTCCTTGTAATATGAAAATTTTTTACAACTTTCTTTTGAAAATACTTCATGACATATTCCTAAAGAATTTCAAATTACTTATTATACATACTTCTTCTGATTCTGTTTAATATTAATTAGTAATATTCACTGTATATGGATCTAATATATGACAAGTCAAAAAGACTAGGATAGCATTATTACAACAGAAGTGTCTTCTGTAGGAATTATTATGCCATATGTTAAATTTCACTATTTGCATCAATATTAAGATTTACGTTTGGGTTTGATCTGTGGGGAATGAGTCCCACACACATTGAGATCTCATAAGCAAGTCATTTAGTTATATACAAAGTATGACATTGCAGCTATCTAATGCCTTTGGAATTAACCAAGGAGCCATCCTAGCCTACTCCACCCAAATCTCATGAACTTCTCTGGCTTATCCAAGCTGCCTGGATCCTGCCTCCGGGACAGGGTCTATTTACACCTGTGGATTTGGCTGCAACTGACTGAAGAAATATACACAGAAATGTCAAGAAAGAGACATGACACACAGAAAAAAACAAACAAACAAAAAAAAAAACCTAACTAGGAGCCTTTACTATTAGGTTTTACATTTGAAATGTCTTATTTTCTTAAATACTAAGTTTGACAGTTGATATCTGTGACATTTTACTGTGATCTTTTCTTTTCTTTTTATTGTGAAGGTACATCCTTATTCTTTCAAATGCATGTTGCAGCTTGGATTATCTTGTAATTTTTCAGAGCAATTTTTGTGAAACCATAGATAAGTAAAAAAATTGTGTTTTTTTATCCTTTTGTTTGTTTTTTTGAGTATGAGTTCTATCACAGTACCAATGCAGTCCAGACAGCTCAAAATATCAACAAAATGTTTGGCAAGGATGTGGCTAATAAATACACAGTATGTCAATGGTTTGAGAAGTTCCATTCTGGTGATGTTAATTTTGAAATGATGAATGTGGGCAACTTGGAAACCAAGGAGGATAACTATGATCTGACTGGATGAAGATGAAGTGCCAAAACTAAACATTCATAAAATGAAAGCTAATGTCTACTTGGTGGTCCAATGCTGGTATTACCCACTATAGCTCTACTGCATCCAATTGGATGATATGATGAGGATGCTTGGAATTAAGTAGCCAGCATTGGTCAATAAAGACAAGCCAATTCTCTTGCAAGACAATGCTGTCCACAAACAATGATGTTCAAACTACTGAAGTGTACTTGGAAACTCTATGTCATCCATTGTATTATGGATGCAGACTGTGCACCAACTGACTGCCATTTCTTTTAGGCTTTGAACCACTTCTTGTATGGAAAAATATTAAATTTTCACAAACTATTAATTTCATCATCATTCAGTCTTTAGGCTTCTTTACTGCTGGCGTACACAAGCACTGTTAAGATAGCAAAATGGTGTCAAGAGTTTAGGCACATACTTTGATTAATTGCCCTGCTTTTTGTTTGAGATATTAAAAACTAAACTTTTTATTTGAAATCCAACATTTTGCATTTAATGAACTTAGTAATATGACTTTCCACAAGCATCTCAAAAAGCTTAATTTACCACTGTATTTTTCAGGGCTGCAAATTCTTATATGTCTCAACACCTTACTTCTCTGGCTAACCCTTGACACCTTAGGTCCCCATCTTTGCTATACCCTTCAGAGTTTTTTTTTTTTGAAATTAAGTATAAGTTTAAACTCTCTGGAGTTTGAGCCATTAGTCTGTTCCATAGGTTCTTCAATAAAGACCTTATTGGTCTTTGGATCTTTCCTTCCTCTTAACTTCATGTTATTTCTCCTTCTAGCCCTTTGCCTTGTATGCTAATTTTTACCTCATGTATTGTGAAATATTAATAATATTACTACACACTTTTGTCATGAAATAACTGTGTATACAGTTTCATGGTATGAAAATATAAATTACTGGCTGTCCACTGTTTGTTTACTTGCATGGTTGCATAGAAATAATATCGTTGAAGCAATACATGGTGTTAGCTAAAATTGTGTCTTAATATACTATATTGATATGTCAATGCATCTTTTTTTACTTTAATTTTAATTAAATCATAACTGTATGCATTTGTGGAATACAATGTAATGATTTGATATACAATGTGGAATGCTTAAATCAAACTGATTAACATAATCATCACCTCACTTACTTATGTTTTATAGTAAGATATTTATAATGTATTCTTAGTTGTTTTGAAATGTACCCTTGCATTGTGCACATTAGGTGAGATCCCACTAAATACCATCCCTCAACTTGCCCTTTCTCCTCCCTTCCCTTCTTCATCCTCTTCTCTCCTTCTGTCTATTTATAATTCATATGAATGTGTAAATGATTATATCTTGGTTTCATCACAGTATTGACTATATTGGATACTTTTTCACCCATTCTTGAGATACTTTACTAAGTAGAATATGTTTCAGCTCCATTCATGTAAACATAAAAGATGTAAAGTCTCTGATTTTTTTTTTATGGCTGCATAGTATTCCAAGGTATACATATACCACAATTTGTTAATCCATTCATGGGTTGATTGGCATTTGGGCTGTTTCTATAACTTGACAATTATGAACTGGGCTTCAATAAACATTGTGATGCAAATGTCTTTTTTGTAAAATGATCTTTGTTCATCTGGGTAGACACCTACTAATGGAATTGCAGGATCAAAAGGTAGGTCAACTTTTAATTTCTTAAGAATTCTTCATACTTCTTTCCAAAAAGGCTGTATTAGTTTGCAATCCCACCAGCAGTGAAAAGTGTTCCCTTGTCTTGATATCTATGCCAACATCTGAAATTTTGGGATTTTGAAATAAGGGCTAATCTTACTGAATTAGGTGATATTTCAAAGTGGTTTTGATTTCCATTTCTCTGATGATTAAAGATGATAAGCTTTTTTTCATGTGTTTGTTGGCCATTTGTCTGTCATCTTCAGAGAAGTTTCTGTTAAGTCTCTTGCCCACAAAGAAATGAGGTTGTTTATTCTTTTCTTGATTAAATTGAGTTCTCTGTAGATTCTGGGTATCAGACCTCTCTGGGAATCATAACCAGCAAAATCTCCTACTCTGAAAGCTGCCTGTTTGCTTTACTTGCAGTGCCCTTAGCTGTGCAGAATCTTTTTAGCTCGATCAGATACCTATAACATATTTTTGATATTCCTTCAATTGTCAAGGGGGACTTCCTCATAAAATATTTTCCCAGGCCAATAACTTCAAGCATTTTTTCTGCACTC
Organism: Loris lydekkerianus; assembly: GCA_963574355.1. Taxonomy (NCBI): domain Eukaryota; kingdom Metazoa; phylum Chordata; class Mammalia; order Primates; family Lorisidae; genus Loris; species Loris lydekkerianus. The sequence goes on from CAUYPK010002363.1 coordinate 6,024, forward strand.
TCTTCTAGTATTTTTATAGTTTCATGTCTTAAATTTAAATCTTTTATCCAGTAAGAATCAATTTTTGTTAGTGGTGAAAGGCGAAGGGCTAGTTTCAGTGTTCCATAGGTCACTAGCCAGTTCTTCCAGCACCATTTGTTAAATAGGGAATCTTTTCCCCAACGTAATGTATACTTTGTTAGGCTTATCAAAAATCATATGATGATATGTGGCTGGGTTCATCTCTAGATTCTCTATTCTGTTCCATATATCTACATCTCTATTTGTGTGCCAGTACTACTATAGATTTGTACTATAACCTGAAGTCTTGTAATGTGATGCCTCCTGATTTGTTTTTATTTCTAAGTGATGTATTGGCTAGTCAGTGTTTTTTTCTAATGTCATATAAAATGAAATACTATTTAAAAGTATGACATTTGTGCTCTGATAGGGATTGCATTAAATCTGTAGATTCTTCAGGTAGTATGAACATTTTAACAATGTTGATTCTTTCCAGCAATGAGCATGGTATGTTTTTCCATTTTTTAACATCTTAAGCTATTTCTTTTCTCAGGGTTTCATAATTCTCACTATAGAGCTCTTTCATGTCCTTTCTTAGATAAATTCCCAGGTATTTCATCTTCTTTGGTGCTACTATAAAGGGAATAGAGTCCTTGACTATATTTTCAGCTCAATTATTGTTGGTATATATAAAAGCTACTAATTTGTGAATATTGATTTTATATGCTGAGACACTTCTATATTCTTGATTTCTAAACGTTTTTTAGTTGAATCCCTCTGCTTTTCCAAGTATAAGGTTGTATCCTCCATGAAAAGTGAGAGTTTGTTCTCCTCTGACCCCATTTGAATACCCTTGATCATCTTCTCTTGCCTACTTTTGATGGCTAGGATTTCCATTACTATGTTGAATAGCAGTGGTGACAATGAGCATCCTTGTCTAATTCCAGATCTGAGTGGAAATGTTTTTAATTTTATTTCATTCAATATGATATTGGCTTTGGGTTTATTTTAGATGGCCTCTATCAGTTTCAAAAATGTCCCATGTGAGCCTATTTTCTTAAGTGTTGTAATCATGAAAGGATGCTGGATATTATTAAATATTAAAATTTTTTCTGCATCAACTGATAGAATCATATGGTGTTTGTTTTTATGCGGTGTATTGTATTTATAGATTTACATATATTGAACCAACCTTGTAACCCTGGGATAAAACCAACTTGATCATGCTGCATAATTTTTTTGATGTGTCATTTTATTATGTTTGCTAGGATCTTATTGAATATTTTCGCATTGATATTCATAAATTATATTGGTCTACAGCTTTCTTTCTTTGTAGCGGCCTTTCCTGGTTTGAAGATCAAGGTGATATTTGCTTCCTAGAATGTGTTGCAGGAGGATTCCTTCTTTTTCTATGTTTTGGAAAAGGTTATACAACATAGGCACTAGTTCCTCTTTAAAGGTTTGGTAGAATTCTGATGAAAGCCATCTGTTTCTAGATTTTTCTTTTTTGGGAAACTTTGTATAGTTGATGCTATTTCAGTGGTTGATATAGGTCTATTCAAAATTTCTAATTCTTTCTGGTTGAATGTAGGAAGGTGTGTTCTTCCAGGTATTGGTCAATTTCCTCCATTTTTTTATATTTCTGAGAATAGAGATTTTTTTAGCAATAATTGAGAATTTTTTGAATTTCTGTGGTGTCTCTTGTTATTTCTCCTTTATTGATTTTGGTTGGCATTATTAATGGTTTTACTTTTCTGTTTCTGGTTAGGCTAGCCAAGGGTTTATCAATTTTATTCCCTTTTAAAAAAACTAACTTTTTGTTTCACTGATCTTCTGAATAATTCTTTTGTTTTCAGTTTCCTTTGATTCTGCTCTAATTTTGGTTGTTTCTTTTCTTCTGCTGGGTTTTGCATTGGATTGTTCTTCCTTTTCCAGTTGTTTGAAATGACCCATTTATTTGTTGACTTTCTCTCTTTTTGTTTTCTTGATGAAGGTTTTTAATGCTATAAATTTCCCTCTTAAGACTGCCTTTGCAGTGTCCCACAGGTTTTGATAATTTGTGTCTTCATTATCACTTTATTCAAAAAATTTTATGATTTCCTTTTTAATCTCATCTTTGTACCAGGTACATTCAGCCTAAGGTTATTTAGTTTCCATGATTTTATTTGAGTATGAAGATTTCTATTGCTGTTGAGTTCAATTTTTATTGCATGATAGCTTGAGAAGATACAGGAATAATATCTATTTCTTTAAATTTGTTGATGTTAGACTTGTGTCCCAAGATATAATCAATTTTGGATGATCATGAGGTGATGAGAAGAATGTGTATTCAATTTTATTAGGATGAAATGTTCTGTAGATGTCTGTTAAGTCTATTTGTTCTAGGGTCAAGTTTATGTCTTATTTTACGTCTATTACTTCTTTGTTTAGTTTTCTTCTTGGAGAATCTGTATAAAACTGACAAAAGGGTGTTAAAATCTCCAACTATTATAGTGCAGGAAGATATCAAATTGTTCACATCTGTTAGGGTTTGCTTTATAAATTGGGGAGCATTCAGGTAGGGTGTATGAATGTTAATTATTGAAATCTCTTGTTGAGTGTTTCCCTTGCAAATATGTAGTGTCCATCCTTGTCTTTCCTTATCTTTGTTTGTTTAAATCCTGTTGTATCTGGAAATAAAATTGCAACCTCTGCTTTTTTCTGATTTCCGTTTGCCTATATTATAGATGTCCATTCCCTCTACCTGAATCTTTTTTTTATCCTTTAAGGTAAGATGCATCTCTTGCAAATGGGAATTGCCAAACACTGGAGGCTCTGTAAGGGGAAGACTTCCAGAACACTAGGCAAGGGAGGAAAGGCAGAATGGGAGTTCAGAATTGTGTGAAAAATATTTGTTCAATTTTGTGCCAGGCAGGATGATGCCTAAGCTCACAAGTGGGACCTCTCTGAAGAAGGAGGCCCTGTGTTTAGTGGCTCTCTCCCACGGTGTAAAATGGAAGGTCTATTGTTTCCTGCTCACTTGCAAAGAGCCCACAGTGAGCCTCCTGCTTGGGGGAGGGTCTCTTGTTTTCTTGGTGGTGGGCTTTGTACCTGGAATTTGTTTTCTTGGATCCTCTTTCTTGGAGTCACAGCTTACCTTAGCAGAGATAATGTGTACTTGTTTATCTTCTTTCTTAGCTCAACTCCCCACCATTGGTTTCACTGAATCCACCTCTATCCAGGGTCTCTTCCTCTGGACAGGAGCCTTTGGCAAAAGCTGCCTCTTTTCTGCCATCTTTCCTCCTTCATTGTCAGTGCATCTTAAGAGCAAACATTATTACCTCTTAACTTATCGCCTACAGGATGAAATATGGTCAAAGCACTACTCCTTTTTATTTGTTTTTAAAGACTCCATTAACCCCTAACTCCTTTGGGCCACTAGGACTTTTTTTTTTTTTTTTTTTATTTAGTTACTATTGTAACAATGTTCTAAAAATGAATATAATAATTTGTAATATTTCCCCACCAAAAGTTTACAAACAGTAGGGTGGCACCTGTGGCTCAAAGGAGCAGGGTGCCAGGCCCCATTATGCCAGAGGTGGCGGGTTCAAACCCAGCACTGGCAAAAAAATGCAAAAAAAAAAAAAAAAAAAAAAAAAGTTTACAAATAGTAAATTATTTTCTACTGCTTGCCCCTTGAAATACTGCATAAATATTTCCATAGAGTATATAGTGAATTTTGGTCAAAATGTTTCTGCTTTTTGAATTGAAAATATATAACCAGAACTTAGACACAATTTGTGCTTTGAAATATTATGATATCTTATTATGTATAAATGCAGAAAGACAAGGAATACATGAAACAAAAAAATATTAAGGCCTTTAATACTCACTTTAATTATAAAAGAAAAAAAAAAAGTCTAGGTACAGTGGCTTACATAATCCTAGCACTTTGGGAAGCCAAGAGTTTGATACCAGCATGAGTAAGAGGCAAGATCTCATCTCTATAAAAAATCAAAAATACTATCCCACTGTGGTAGTATGTGCCTGTAGTTCCAGTTACTTGGGAGGCAGAGGCAGAAGGGTAGCTTAGGCCCAAGAATTGGAAGTTACAGTGAGCAATGACCATGCTATAGTACTGTTGTCTAGGCAACAGAGAGAGACACTGCCTCCAAAAGAAAAATAAAAAAGAAAACTAGCTTTTTTGATTATTGTGACTTTTTAATTAATATTACATTTGGTATATTTTATAGTATACTGATTTTTTTACTTCAAAATATTATGAGGTTACAAATATTTTGGTATATGGAATGCTTTGGTAATGCTTGAGGAGGGCTGTAAGTGTGCCCTCAGATAGTGCTCATTGCACTCATTAAGAAGATTTTCACCCATCACCTTCTCCTCTCTTCCACTAATTGATTTTCACTGAATTTTACTTCCCTCTGTCCATACTATGCTTATTAGCTGGTTCCAGTTAAATAGTACATGTGGTGTATGTTTTCTTCACTTAGAATAATGATCTCTAATTTCATGAAAATGATTTAGAAAAGCATTAATTCATCCATTTTCATGGCTGAGTAGTACACCATGGTATACATATACCCCATTTTGTTAATACACTGATGAATTGATAGGGACTTGAACTGATTCAAATCTTTTCAGGTATGAATTGTGCTGCAATAAACAACTGAGTACAAGTGTCTTTTTGATAAGGTGATTTCTTTTCTTTTGGGTAGTGGGACTGCTAGATCAAATGGTAGATCTATTTTTGGTTCTTTGAGTATCTCTTAGTTTTTTATAGTCTCACCAACAGTGTATAAGGACTCTGGTATCTTTTGTTTTTCAACTGTTTAAGACAAGTCATTTTAGCAGGGGTAAGGTGGTATCTCATTGTGGTTTTAATTTGCATTTCTCTGATGATTAATAACATTGATCTTTTGTCCTTATGGTTACTGGTCATTTGTCTAACTTATTTTGAAAAGCTTCTATTCAAGTCTTCATGTCTTAAGCCCAGTTTTAAATAGGGTTGTACATTTTTTCTTGATAATTTATTTGAATTATTTGTATATTCTGGTTATTAACCCCTTATCAGATAGATTCTGAATATTTCTCCCATTCCTTATGTTGTCTTTTTGCTCTATTGATTATGTCCTTATCTACACAGTTTTTTTTTTTTTTTTTTTTTTACAGTTTTTGGCTGGGGCTGGTTTGAACCCCCTACCTCCGGCCTATGGGACTGGCACCCTATCACTTTGAGCCACAGGCATCGCCCTACACTGAGCTTTTTAAATTTAATAAAGTTCTGCTTAATTTTGTTGTTGCCATAATTGTCATTGGCATCTTAGTTATAAATTCTTTGCCTATGCCAATAGCTAAAAGAGTTTTTCCTAAATTTTCTTCTAAAAATCTGTTAGCTTCATGCCTTACATTTAAGTCTTTTATCCATAAAGTGGACAACATACTCTGACAAAAAGAATCCCTACTCAATAAATGGTGCTGGGACAATTGAACAAACACATGAGAAAGAATGAAGCAGGAGCCATCTCTCTTGCAATTCACAAATATTAATTCATGATGAATAATATATTAAGTGATGTTTTCAGAGTGGTTAGGATAGTGAAGAATCAACTTACTAATGTGTAGTATTCAATTGATATGAATTACATATGCACGTTTTGGTGAAAAATGGTTCTTTTAAAACTATTCATGATTTTAGAAAATGGAATGTAAAGGCTTATGATGATAGTATGATGATAATTTGAGAAATAATAATGTCCCAGTGATTTTTCTCAGACATTGGATTAGTCATGTACTGTTTCACAGTAATGAAAATTAACTGATATACAGAGTACAAAAACTTTTAAAACTTTAAAGTAAATATTATAGTGGAGAACAATTGACTAGCAATTTTAACTTTGATTTTGAAAATAGTTTAACCAAAATTTTATTGACCATTTAAAAAATATCAACTTATTGAAAAATAATTTAAAGTTATTATTGAGCTAAAAATTGTTATTATAGAAATGTGAATTTGGAAAGGAGAATGATGATAATATGTTCTAAACTAACACTAATTCAATCTGCCTCAGTTTCACACTAATTTTTTGTCACCCTATTTTTCCAATTAAAAAAAAAATCAGGTTTAATAGTAAACAAACGAGTGGAATAGAAAAGCTACAAAAGAAAAAAATACTATTCAGTGGTAACTACTTTTAAGATGTCTTTAATGGTCTTTTTTTGACCATTCACACATTTTTCTGTCAAATTATTTAACATTAAACATATTGCTTTATAATTGCTTTTTAAAATTTAATACACTTAAATTTTAACATATTACACAAACTTGATGCTAACAGCTGTATATTATTCAGCAGTTACTTCACATCAATTCCTTAGTCCTTACATTATTTTTGATATTTGTATTTTCAGTAATATCCCAATGAAAAATTTTTAAGACACCTTTGTGCACCTTAAACATAAATATCTTAATTAAGAAACAACTATGAAAAGCTTTCACAGGCTTCTGAATTAAGTCTCAACATTCAGTCTCAGACCTTCTGAATTTAGGTCTCCCTAAAATCAAAAGAGCCAGGTAAACCTACAGAGCCACAATTGACATACATTTACCTCTAGAGCAGTGGTTCTCAACCTTCCTAATGCTTCCTAATGCTGCAACCCTTTAATACAGTTCCTCATGTTGTAGTGACCCCCAACCATAAAATTATTTTCATCGCTACTTCATAATTGTAATTTTGCTACTGTTATGAATTGTAATGTAAATATCTGATATGCAGGATGTATTTTCATTGTTAGATAGGGATCGCCACCCACAGGTTGAGAACTGCTGCTGTAGAGCAATAAACTGTTAAAAACAGTAAGTGTTAGTTGTGAGAAATTGCTGGAGGATGAATGTGGGCTAGCATGAGAATGACAAACTCCCGGGGAGTGAGAGGATGGGCACCACTTTCATGCGTTTTATATACCGGAACCAAACCAGCCTTCATGGTGAAGAACCAAAACGATGCCCTAGTGTCTCCCACAGGAGAGGGAAAAAGTAATTGAAATTGACTCAGAATGTTCTCCATGAAAAAGGCCAGGGTAAAGAAAAATCCTTATCAAGGCCTTATTTCTCTGATTGATGAGCATTTTCCTGACAGCCTCTTCCAGGTTCACTGTCTCACACAATGTGTGAGTAGGGAGACAAATGCTAAGAAACCCCTGTGAAGGTCACTGTCCAGGGACACAGTCTGATTTTAAAAATATGTGTAAATCAGATTATAGAATGTTCTCTTCCCTAACACACTAACTTCCACAAAAATAGGACGTGGGGTCACAGCAGAGTAGAGTAGAATCTGCAAGACTCAGATTCTACCTACGGAAGAGTCTTTAAGAAGTCCAAAAACAACAGGAGAGACAAAACCAAGGATAGGAGTGAAATTTGAAGGCGCTGGCATGTAGAGATAAAGAAAACATTAAACATCTATCTCCTGACCTTACAAACATAAAATATGACACTATAGCCTCATTCATCTCAGTTTATATTACCCAGTGCAAGATGTTTGACTTTCAAAAAGCAACACAACATAAAACAAAAGGCATGTGGGATGTCAAGGAAAACAGAGTCTGAAAAGACGAAGCACGCATCAGAAGTAGAGACAGATGTGATACAGATTTTAGAGCTATGAGACAGAAAATTGAAAATAAAATAATTATGTTTAATACTTTAGGAGTTTCAATTGAAGAAATAGAAAACTCCCCAAAGCAGATTGATAATATAAGCAGAGAGATGGAAACGCTATGAATCAATCAAAAGGAAATGCTAAAAATCAAAAACAATGTAACTGAAATGAATGACAAATACCTTTGATGACCTTATCAGTCCACTGGATGTGCATGAGATACAAGTCAGTGAACGTGAAGATAAAACAGCAAACAAGTATGGTATAATTTCAAAAAGCATAATGTGTATTTGTAATGCAAGAGAAAAAAAAGAGAGAGAGAACATAGTAGAAAAAATATTTATAGTAATAAAGTCCAAGAACTTTCCAAAATTTTTGATAGACATCAAACCACAGATCCAGGAAGCTTAGTGAACAACAAAGAGTATAAGTACCAAAAATTCTACACGTGGACATACAATGTACAAATTGCAGAAAAACAAAGCAAAAGGTAAAATGTTGGAATGAGACAGAAAAAAACAAACCAAAAAAATCTTTTACTATGGAGAAGCAAGGATAATCATGTTGGGCTTCATCTATACATTTTTCTAAGAATTCTTCAGTTAACAATCACTTAAAATGCTTAATGTAGGTTTCTTTGATATTTTTGATAATAGCAACTTTTTATTTTATGTAGCTACCCATACAAGTGCCTAAAGTATTGGAATCATTATTGATTTTTCACTTTCTTTGACACAGTGCAGTAAGGTAGTGATTTAGTATCTTTTGTAACAATCTGGATGGAAATGTAAGCCATTCTCCTAAGTGAAGTATTAAAGAATGGAAAAAAAAAAAAACAAAAAACTGCACATGTACTTAACTAAATTGGAACTAGTTAACTCTCAAGTACATACAGAGGCTGCCAACTAATATATACACATTTTAACAAAGGAAAAACACTATTAAATTTGTAATACTCAGGTTATGTTTAACTTCTGCAATTACACGAGGTGCTCAACATGACACATATTCATCTTTTGTTAACAGTATATATTGAATATTACAATTTTAATACAATTTTGCTTTCTTAAAATACATATACTTTTTTTGGCGCCCTCCATAGGCATGTATATGGAAGCAAAACTCAAAGTAAATTAAGTAGGTGGGAGGGCAAAGGAGCATTAGGGTAAATTCACAACTAGTGGATCGAATGCACATATTCTGGGTGAAGGATACACTTACAACTTTACTTAAAATGTACAAAAGCAAATTATATAACCAAATATGTACACTCCTGTACTATTCTGAAATTATGCAAAAGAAACTCCCAGTGGCTCAGATGATATCCAGAATCTGACTTATTTGGACAACTGCCACTGCTACCAGCCTGGTCAGTGCTCCCCAAATCATTGTAGCTCCCAGAGTACTTTGCACCCTATAGTCACATCATAATGATGCACAAAGTCTGATGCCAATAGTGGTCATCAGGATGAAGGTTTACAATTTTGATTGAACATACATATGAGAAAATACTGACACAATACCTTGGTCTTAATTTACTGCTAATTTAATATATTCTTGTCCATCTTGAAACTGTATGGCTATATGATTACACATACAAGTACATACATACACACACATATGCCTGCACACACCCAGGTTTGTTCAAGTGGGCTTGTGTTGTGGTTTATCTGGACTTTTTCTGTTTTACATTCTGTGTCAGCTTTAGTATTATTAGGATCCATAGTAAACTTATTTCAGTGATTACTAGGACAAATAAGTAAATGTGGACTGTTTTAGATAAGTTCATTCTCTCCTTATAAAAAGTAATTACTTTCTTCAAGAATAAGTCAGTAGCATCAAACTGAATAAAAAATGAAAAACTCTCATATTAAAACTAATTTATCTTACTAAGCATCTTTATCACCTTCTCTCTGCAAGACTAAAGAGAATATTTTTGGTAAGGATTTATGAAATTGGGAAGATTTGAACAGAGGTTATGGTGTTCCTCATTAATTCTCAGCTGCATTTAGAGCTGCTTTTCTTGCTCCATCCCTCTGTTGTTTCTATGCACTTATATTTCACTTATGTCATAAGTAAAAATGTTCCAATGCATGTCATTCTTTTTCTGATGTTAAAATTAGTGTAATCATCAGTCTTTATAAAAAAGTTTCTTTTCCTTGGCACTCGATAATTTCCTGTGACTTTAATGTTTGACTGACAGTTGGTGTGTGGAGCCTTTTATTTGTGAGTCATAAGAAAATTTCAGAAATTAGTACAATTCTAATGGTAATAAAGTTATCCTTGTGAATTTTTTAAAATGTATTTTAATATTTCAGAGTCATAATACTTGTAGGCTATTATTTATTACTTTTCAGTTATCTCATGTCATTTATTAAAATACATGCTGTCAAAGCTTAAATTTTTCTGTTGCCAATTAGCAATTTTTAACTATAGTCTTATAGCCAGTCATTGATAAGCAGTACTACATATCATATAGTTCCCTTCATGGGTGGCAAGGCAAGAAAGTAAAAAACAACAGCAGAATATTTTCTAAGAAATTTTAAATTTGTATAATAATCTCTCATTCAAGAGCCTGGAATTCATCCAGGACTTTGGAAATTATTCAATTAAGTCTGTCACCTAGTGCAAAACTGTCTTTCATATATTCCTTACAAGAACTTACTTATATACTCTCTATTTAAATACCTTTATTAGTAAAAATCTCACTCCTTCCTAGGAGAGCCCAGTCCAAGTGTGTGCACTTTCCAACTTCAGGAAGATATTCGCTTTTTTATAATGAGTTGCACATCGTTTTCTTCTCTTCTTTTTCCTTCTCATTCCCAACACTAATATTTTTGCTTCTCTCTCTCTTTCATCTTCCACATGCCATGTAAACACATTGGAAAGGCATGGATTCCATTATGGAAAGGAGAACAGAAAAATTAGAAGTTGTGCCTACTGGAAGACTCATGCTCACTCTGAAAATAAGTAGCAAAACACGTAAAGGCGTTCTAGGACAATGTTACATCAAGTGCAAAGCCTTCAAGGAAGGGGATTCATAGAATTCCTAGATTTTATTTTATCAATGGATGGCTGGTGGCACATCTCAGTTTTCAATAATCCTATGTGGTTATTGGTTAATCTTTTGAACAGAACATACAGCAAGCATTCTCATCATCATAGAATCTCTTCTTGAACAGTTTTGCCACAAAAATTATAATTGCAATTGCTCTATAACTGATTTTCAACTGATGTCCCATGGCACACCAGTGTGCTCTGAGAGGATCTAGGTGTACCACGATATTTTTGAAGATCATTAATTAAATTATTTTTGAAAGAAGTTTGAAGCACAGTAACTATATTCTTTTTTTAACTCTTTTTTTATCAACATAATTTTCAGTGTGCCACAGATGTTTAATTAGAAGTTCAAGTAAGCTGTGAGATAAGAAAGGCTGAGAAGTGCTGCTCTATAATCTCAATTTCCAAAAACTTTCTCAATGTGTTCATGATCTAATATCTAAATAATAAAGATCTAAAATAATAAGTTTTCCATACTTTCCTACAGTGCATAAATCCCCTGATCTTTTTAGAATCCCAATTTCTCTCACACATCTAACCATCTCTCTTTTTCTTCTTCACGTTCTGATTTCAGGAAGATGTTTGTGTTTTTATAATGAGTTGCACAGACTCCATTATATTTACACCTTGAGTGTGCTCTCAGCTTTTTCTGTGTCCATGTTTTGGTTTCTTGTTTTCCATGTTTGCTAAATGCAATCACACTTGTGATTATCAACACTCTCTCTCCTCTCTCTCTCTCTCTCTCTCTCTCTCTCTCTCTCTCTCACACACACACACACACACACACACACACACTAGACCTATGCAGCTGAGTAGACTGCAGAAACCATGAATTCTTGCCAAGTGCTCACATGCATTAATCCTATGATCACCAGTTTCAAGTGGGTATTTCCCGTTGGATCACAGTCATACTCTATTCCTGTTGTCCATTGACTTTCTCACCCTCTTAGATAACTAGTTTATTTGAACTCCAAATTTCCTCAAATTTCTAGTATGTCTACTTATGACTTACTATGGATGACCTCTTTGTGCTTGTAGCTATTGCCAAACCTTCCACTTAGTTACTAGATTTCCTTCTCTCTCTCTCTTTTTTTTTTTTTTTTTTTTTTTTTT